>CAJUYG010000477.1:167567-187769 GCA_910591675.1 Galerucella calmariensis
GCAAGCGCATTTTACGGGGCCTTACGACAGGCGATATTTGAAATAGCCCTTGAAAATTACTATGCCGGGAATGCGCAGAGTTTTTTTGTTGAAGTTGAAGGTTTTGTGAATGTTTGTGATGCACTCACCACTTATTGGAACAAAAAATACAAAAAATACCGGATATAGCTAAAGCAAACACACAAGTTCAATTCTCCTTCTTTTCTAGATCCTTTTGCCCTTTCAGGAGTCGGATGTGGATTTCATGCCCTGTACCCATTTCTTCCATGCCTTTCTGTCTCTTCCAAGGTTTTTCATTTCTGCTATGGTCTTTCCTCTTTGTAAACCCACCCCGTGTATTTCGTCTAACCATTTCCTTCTAGGCCTACCCCTTTGTTTTTTTTTATCGGTTTACCAATCTCCATTATTTTCTTAGTTAACCTATTTGGTTCCATTCTTGCCATATGATCATACCAGCTAATTTGTCTCTTTTTTATTTTAGCAGTTATCAGTTCCTGTTTAGTTGTCTCTGTAATGACGTCATTTCTAATCCTATCCCATTCAGTTTTTCTTGCAATTCTTCTTAGATGTTTCATTTCTATGGCGTTTATTTTAGTTTCGTCCTTTTTACGCACAGTCCAATTTTCACTTGCATATAATGTAGGAATTGTTATCATATTATGAATTTTCATTTTCACTTCCAAGTCTATATCTTCATGTCCAATAATTGTTTTATTCAGAAAGTAGTATATTTTTGTTGATTCATTTGCTCTGTTTGTTATTTTTGCATCTATTTTTCCATCTTATGTTACTATACTTTCCAAATATTCAAATGCTGTTACTCTTTCTAGCATCTGGTTTTTGCATTCAATCTCTTCATTATTTCGATTACCTAGTTGTTTTTCATTTATTATCATCACTTTTGTTCCATTTATGTTCACCTCCGTCTTCATGTTCTTTATTTCTTTAGTCCAAATATTCACTAGTTTTTGCATTTTGTTCTTTGTATTAGCTACTAAGACCACATCATCTGCATCTACTTATTGTTATCGGTTCTGAATTTGTGTGTCCCAGTATAGCATTCAGCTGGTCATATTTTTCTTTAGTTCTTTTCACAATCCTATCCCTGATTATTATAAACAGTAATGGGCTTAAACTGTCTAGTTGTTTTATTTCCTTATACATTTTGAATTCTTCTGACCTTTGCCTTGCAACTTGTACCAAATTCAATTAAAAACTTAAATTCACACAAAAGACACAATAACAATAAAGCTAGGTTAGGTTACTTTTTCGAATAGCGTGGGTAGAAGGTCGCTTCCAGTAACTGTTAAATAAAATTGAAATACCGCTTGAAATTTTTTTTATTACACAAGGGAACATTGTTTTTTCATTCAAGATAAAGTGAATAAAAAAAATCTGTCATCATGTCGCGCTTCAAATTCAGTTTAGCCAAAAAGTTATAGCTCGAAATTTGTAGAGCATTATTCAAAACCATAGCAGATAGTTGATGTGAAGCTGACAGCATGTTCTATTTTAATTATTTCACAAACATCTGCGTTTTGACGTTGTTTTATATCCGATCGCTTTTAAATTTAACAGAAATACATTCAAAAATCACGTTTCAAGATGAAAATTTGAGTGATGAAACCAAAATACGAAATACAATATTGTTGATATGAATAGAAATTCCAAATAAATTTTTGTCATTTACTTTCAATAATAGTACAGTCATTCGGTAGTTTCACCTGGAAAGTTCTACGGAAGTTTCATAGTTTTTGATGTGTTTTTTCCAAATTATCACTTCACCATGTCCTATTTTGCATTTTTTTACGATAAAACAGAAAATTTTCTTATAATACTCAAATATCCTGTCGTACCATCTCCGCAAAAATTTATTCTATTCGGTCCAAAAACTTATTTCCATGTCACACCATTAAGCATATACTCCTCGCTTTTTTTGATGGACCAGGAGATGCGAATATATCGTCTACGAGTGTCACAGATAAAATTTCTTCATCAGCATCCGTAATGAGATCATCGGCAGGCCTATTCTGTAACTTGCGACTGCCGATAATTGCGCAATTGTCGCTGTCAAACGCGGGCTTCGTATTCTCGAAGAAGCAACTGTTAACTGCCTCTAGTGAGCAATTGGTTAACTGAAAAAGTGCATTTTTCAGTTGTTCATGTGAAAAATACGTATTCTGTAAGCAATTTTTTAGCAATTACAACGCGATTGCAACTGTTAAAGCAATCACAATATTATTATAATAGTTGTAGTTAACATTTTGTCAATAATAAACATATTTTATTTGTACAAATAGTAATTTAATGGGCTTACTACGTACCATCAAAAAAGTTAGTTTTTGGAACTTTAGTTCTTTACTTCAGGTTATGTTTGAGCGACCAGGGGTCGCGACGCAAAAGATCTGACCGTTACGCGTTACGTTACGCTACGTTATGTTACGTTGCTTCGTTATGTGCCTTGCTTGCGTGCGTGTGCTCTCTCCTTAGCCTCTCTCTCGTTTACGAAGCAGCGATCCATATGCTCTGGCCGGGATTCGAACCCGGGCCGCCCGCGTGGAAGGCGAACATTCTACCACTGAACCACCGATGCTATATTAAAATTCTATGCAAAGCTGGTATTCGCAGTGCTGTTGATCTACTTGAATTTGTTCGGATAAATTTTTACTATTATTTCCATAATTTTTTTGCGCGATTAAGGGGTCTAGCTCATTTACTTTTCGAAATACAGGGTGTTGAAATTTTGAAAACTTGAATGTTTTAATTCGATAACTTTAAAATGGATGGATAAATTGATTCGACATTTGGCAGGTTGTTTTTAAATGTAGAAGGGCATATTTTGAAAGAAATAGTAGTTTGTGCAACTAGTGTGGATATGATGACCATATCGCACGAGGACACGTGTCGAGCAGCATATTTTTCCTACGACCCACTTAAGAAAAAATCTAGAAAACATCAAATTAAAAATTTAACATTTCAATTTTATGTTTCCACTAATTTTGTGGTAAACGTACAGTTCTTGAATGTCCAATTTGTATAATGCTACGGTTTTCATTTTTAAATATACGATGCTGTTATAACTAGATGTTGTTAACAATAAAAAAAACATCTTCACGGGGAATCGAACCCAGGTCTACCGCGTGAGAGTTTGGTTTGCTAACTACTCGGCCACCGAGACTTTGCTAATTGTTTATCTATAACGTCGAATGTATTACATACTTTTTGCTTAAAAGGAACTAAAATTCCTACCGTGTGTCCCGCGACACGTTCTACCTTTTTTTATATACTGGATATTATTGAAATTATTTCTTAATCACAAGTTTTGTTCTGATGATGTTGACGAAGTGAAACAAAAGCTCCAAAAATAAAGTGCGTACTTTGAAAATGAGTATTTAAAAAAAAAAATATATAATATAATAATTCTATAGGTATTCATATACGATATATATTATATGCCATAGTTGAACCTGCAGATTTTTTATATATTCATCCAAATGTTAGAGAACTGCTGATAAGGATGTATGTATTCACATACAAAATAGTTAATTTCCGGGCCCTCCTACTGTATATTGCAGACACTTTACGACCTTTTAATATTTTGACATGATCTTAATAGTGGCTGCGTTTCTCGAGGAATAAACTTACTAGTGAAGTGAAGAGTCCACAAAAATATATGAAAATGAGGGAAAAGAAAATCTCTCAAGTCAGCCAAGCTTCTAGGAGTTTCAGTAGACAAGAAGAATTGCTACAAATCCATGCCCTATATTTGTTAAGATTGGAGGAACAGAAATTATCAAGACAACAAAGATTTATAAAAGCTATCTATGATAAAAAAAGGAAAACATTTTTTGGAAGAACAGGAACAAGCTGGGGTGAGTACAAATGTAATTGTTATGGAGTGAATAATCATTAGGACATATTGTGAGGATATTTTGTCTAAACAAGGTGTTCAAAAAGATACTCGTATTCCATATTCTTGATAGATTGATAAAAAGTTACGCAAAAATTCTCTCACTTATTACAAAATAAACAGATTTTGCAAAAATATCCAGTGACCATTTTATTTTGGAACTTTACAATATTAACAATTTTAATCCGATAAAGAACTAACAAAATTCAAAAATATTCCTACCTGCACAAACGTGTGATATAAAACCAACTGAAGTAGCGTTAGAAGTGAAGAACTAATATCAGTTTATGGATGCTGGGGAACAATAGATATTTATTGGGGTTCTCCGGCATAAGCGTATAACATGAATATAACATAATGTTATTCAAATATAAATATAAATACCATAAATTACTAATCTACTACTACTTCCACTTATTGGCATTCACAGATCTTAGTGCTCAATAAAATAGTTTTTCTACGTATATAATCTTAATCCTTGTATTTCTTTCAGTTACATATTCCTCACCTTGTGCCCAGACTAACTCTATGGGATAAAGTTCACAATCGTAAGCTGGTAATCGGTGAACAGTTAGTCATTCACTGATATCTCCTTCAATTTTGCTCGCACAAGCAGATTGTGCACTTCAATATTGAAGGAATTCCTATGTCCTATAACATTATGAGAGTAGATTTGCAAAGTCCCTAATGGCACTGACAGAAAACTATGAGGAATTTTCAGTTGGTGATTGATTCGTTAGGTTGTTGAACCGCACCATTACGTCTAATCTCTACCACGCTAGTTTTGTTAGGCGCGCCAGAATAATAATGTCTCTTACTATACACATACAGCAGTACAAAGTGTAATGTATTGAGACAACCTCTAAACGTAGGTAACCTTGGCTTTGTCAACTGTCATATGTCGGGACTATATATAATGTCACTAACCTAGCTTCAGGACCTAAGTATTGAACACGTGTCTCATAAACTGTATTCTACATGATAATAGTTGTTACTAATAAAGATCATAGTATAGGAAGGTAGTGTTTCCCTATACCTCTAAAGTGCCCGATATCACACAAAGAAAAAGGAAAAGCATTATTTATATACAGATTGGATTCAATAGCCTTACGAATCATTCACGAACTTAATTCCTTATACCTAATTCCTTTCACCTAGTATTCTGTAAGTACCTAACGACTGAACAGTGAACACTCTTTTCACTACTACACCAGCCCCAATATTTTACACTATCTTACGCGTTTTGATGACCAATTTATCTTCTTCACTGAAGTTCACGTACGAGTAGGTATAAAAACAGATTTTCAAAATTTCAATCGCTTCCTCATGTTTTCCCAATCCGGGCCTGGATATCTATTGATACTAGTAGTTGGTTCAATATGGAACTGTGTCATATATATTATGTATATATTAATTAAAACTACCGTTTGGACCTTTACTTTGTGAAGTAATTCACTGGGTGAATTATTTAGTTTCACTTAGAACATTTATTAGATTAGTTAATTCTAGCGCCACAAAAAAAATCCACAAATAGACAAAACACCCTGTATAGATTAGTGGGGTGTTTTTAGAACCGCCTCGGTGATTGTTTATTGTTTGAGTATTTTCCTGTCCCAATAAAAACTCTGAATAAGAGAGACATTATATTAGGTTTGTTCCAACCCGTCGAAAAACCGTAACATGACGATCACGCTCATTCGTAGTGATTAAAATGCGTTCCAACCTGCCTTTGGATCATTCATGTAACGGTTTCAGAACGGTGATTTCGATACACGGCTCAAATTGAAGACTGTTTGGACTGGCTTGCGCATTGATACAGTATTCTCCATGCTTTAAGCGTTTTGACCCATTTTTCGATGTTTAATTTTTCTAGCTAATGTTTTGTGTGGCGTTTGGTACGTTACGGTATATTAATCTAGTAGAGAAAGTTATATGTAAAAATGAGTGACGATTGAATTAGCAATTTTTCAGAATTCGATAGTACAAGCAGTAAAGATGATTTGGAATTAATTCCCAACAAAAGAGTTAAGCATGAAAATTATTTGGGTGAGTAGTGAAGTAGATACCAACTATTAGTTTATAATGTTGTGAATTGGGCTGATACATCTTTTAAAAATATTATTTCACAAAATAGGTCCATATATTATTATATTCTAATTAATCCTACTGATCTGATCGTACGAAATGCAATCACAAAACCGTTCCAACCCGGCAGTGATTTTTATAGACATGTAACCGTGTGAAGTTAGCGCCTGAGCATATAATCGATCCTAGCAGTTCTGAAACCGTTTCGTGATCGTACAAAACTTGTGGGTTGGAACAAACCTATTATAAAAACATTTGAGGAAGTGTACGTTTTCAATTTCAATGTAGCTTAATTGAATAAGACGACAAGAGTAAAAATTAATTAAATAATGTAATAAAGAAGTAGACGCGTCATCATGTTCAATCTGCTAGCCTTCAAGATGTTGATGATAATTGAGATTAGTCATGGAATAATATTTATAGTAGGATAAAATAAACCACTTCTGTTTGTTCTTTGTAGTATAATAATTATTATTATTCTGTTTGTAGACTTGGGAAATCAAACCACGATCTTTTTTTATAGCTTCGGTTCGGTTTCGGTAGCGTTCAAGCTAACGATATCAAGAATAGTTGAAAAAAGCTTCCATCCCTAATTTCCCTCTCAGATTTTCTATTTGTGAGTTACTATCCGTACAAATTTTCTGGGCACTTGACATTATTTACTGTATTTTTTTCATATGGTTATCATGTGTTTTGAAACTGTCAATAGTTATTTAATTTTTGTAAATCTACTGAAACTGGTTCAGTAACTCCGTAATTTACGTCTTTAAAATATGGTACCAGTTATTATTGTTCCAAAATAAGAAGTGTACCGGGTGGTCCAATAAGCCGATCTCTCGGCTATATATCAGAAACTATTCATCTTATAACTTTAGGAGAAAAAATTCCTTGGGAAAAGTGGACAAGAGAAATTGCTGGAAATTACTTTCAAGTTTCTAGGTTAACCGCTAGGGGGCGTAACCTGTAAAGAAAAATTTTAAAGCCAGTTTTTTGTAAAATATGCCCAATTTTACCCAGTGTTAAATAAGTAAACTAAAAAAAGGCCTAAATTTCACACAAATTTATTCAAGTACTTTTTATTTTATTTTTCCAAATAAAGGGTGGGGGAAAGTGGGAAAGTGTCAGTGGATAAATACCTATATAACTTTGGTTTGAATCAACTGATTTTAACGAATTTAGTGTCAATAGAAAGAGTGTAGATTAATTAATTACATCTACTATGAAACAATGGAATTTAGTTTTAATTGTCATAGGTAGACGGTACTTTCGAATGAAAAAAATTAAAATTTGTTTTCCTCAAAAATGTTGAATGGAAACACCTAATTATTGTGAATTATAATGGAACTGGATTAAATTCTCAACAAAATGGCGCAAACCGCATGTTGATAGCTATTGTCGAAGTCAAGATATAAATAAAAACGCATAAACATAAGTATAGTATTGACTCACTCTGTATTATAACTTAAAATTAAATATGTAAAAGAAAGATCATACATAAATTTCGATCATTAAAACTTAATGTCCAATTAATTGCTGCTTCAATCTCAGGTTACTGCAATTGTTTAATCGCACTTAATAGTGCGGGTGGTGTTAATCTGTATAATAAGCATTATTGGTCTGAAGAAAATAATCCGCACTGGGTAGAGGAAATGCAGCTTCAAGGTAGATGGAGTCCTAATGTTTGGTGTGGTATAGTTGACAGGAAGATCGCAGGTTCATATTTCTTGGAATTTCAAATGGCGATACATATTTGGATTTAATGGATAATTGGTTGTCTGTTTTATTGAAAGATATTTCCTTACAAACATGAGGTATGATATTACAGCATGACGGGTGTCCTGCGCACTTTTCCAGACGAATTAGAGATTATTTGAATGTAAGCTATCCAAATGGGTGGATTGGAAGGGTAAGTATATTTTCAGGGCCAGCTAGATCTCCAGACTTAATATGTCTGGACTTTTATCTGTGGGGAAGATTGAAGGATTTAGCGTAGGTACCAAACTCACCAACCACGCGAGACGACATGCAACAGCGCATTAGAAACGCTATAAATAGTATATCAACAGCTGCAATTTAAGCAACAGATATGTCAAAGCGTGCTAGATTAAATATTTGTGTGGAAAACGATGGAAAACAATTTGAACATTTAATTGGACATCAAGTTTTAATGACCAAGATATCTGTAGGATCTTTCTTTCCCATGTTTAATTTTAAGTTATAATACAGGGTGTCAATACTATACTCACTTATGTTTATGCGTTTTTATTTATATCTCCAGTTCGACAAAAGCTATCAACATGCGGTTTGCGCCGTTTTGTTGAGAATTTAATCCAGTTCCATTATAATTCACAATAATTAGGTGTTTCCATTAAAAATTTTTTAGAAAACAAATTTTAATTTTTTTCATTCGAAAGTACCCTCTACCTATGACAATTAAAACTAAATTCCATTGTTTTATAGTAGATGTGATTAATTCACCTACACTCTTACTATTGACACTAATTTCGTCTAAATCGGTAGATTCAAACCAAAGTTATAGGTATTTATCCACAAACACTTCCCCCACCCTTTATTTGGAAAAATAGAATAAAAAGTAATTAAACAAATTTGTGCGAAATTTAGGCTTTTTTCCAGTTTACTTATTTAACACTGGGTATAATTGGGTATATTTCACAAAAAACTGGTTTTTAAATTTTTCTTTACAGGTTACTCCCCCTAGCGGTTAACCTAGAAACTTGAAAGTAATTTCCAACAATTTCTCTTGTCCACTTTTCCCAAGGAATTTTTTTTCCTAAAGTTTTAACATGAATAGTTTCTGATATATAGCCGAGAGATCGGTTTATTGTACCACCCAGTACAATGCAATTATAATTTTTTCAAAAATCTGGTAGTCATCAAAATCAATCTCTAAATTGCAAATGAATACTTTGTGTGGTTTTTTATGCGAATGTTTTTTCGAGGCGATCGGGATCTGGAAGATTTAAACTTACTGGGTTATCAGATTTTTGACGGGTGAGATACTGGTTTATAGTACAATAGGTATGTCCCATAGAGAAATATAATATAATGAGAGTTGTCGACCCTGTAGTAACAGTTGGCATCACGTTGATCGAAGCGCACCAGGAAGGACTGGGAGGAACTAATTTTTAAAGGCGGGATATTTAAATTGGATTGTGGGTAGTTAAATTTTACAATTTGTCTAAAGATTGTGTATTATATAATTATTTCATCACAAAAAATAAAATTATATTTTATTTTTTCTAAGGAAATGATTATAATTAATAAACAATTTTAAGATACATAATTTAGATAAATGAGATATCAACACAAATTTAAAATTTTTATTAAACTGCACATAATAACATAATAAATAATCCACATCTATATTACCATCAATTTATCAAATACTTATTATTAATCACAAAATAACATATTTTTATTAAACTTATCTTATATTTAGGAAAGTTAATCCAATATCACATCAAATTGCACATTTTTTAAAATTATTCACAAAAACAACAAAAAGAAAGTAGATTCTCCATTTCTATGAAGGCAGGAACAGGTCTGAAACAAAATAAATAAAACACAGTACCGTAAGTTACAAAGAAAAAAAAATTTATTTGCTAGTCCTCTTACTACTCATATTATTTTTTAATTTATAAGGTGACAAACTTTTATGAGCTAAGTTTAACACTATCCTTAGGGCCATTCGCACCGATTATCCTTAAAAGTCATACTTAACTAAGTGACACTTATAATTTAAGTGGAGCTTCGTTCGCGCCGTACCTCCCTTAGCTAAGTGGAAGGTTCCATTTGACAACGCCGCAATTTTTAAAATCTTTTTTGAAAAAGAAGATCTTGTCAGGAATTAACGGCAGTCGTTTGATCCAGTTTGATCTATGCGTTTGAAATTAGTTGATGTCATCTTTGGTTTTGACGTTTTGATAAGTATTTTTCCTTCCGATTCATTTTAGTAGTTTAAATATGGGCGGAGAAAAACGATCTCGTGGAATAAATTCCACAACACGTGAAAAATCATTATTATTAGATATTATAAGCAAGTATAAAATTTCATAGAAAATAAACAATTTAAATTTCTCCAAGGAAATTGAGAGCAGTTTCCTTCGTCATTCTAAATCTAAGAAAAAACGTCTCGAACGGATCGAATGTATTAAAATAATCGTTCCTTATAATATAACTGTCTGGGTATACCGTATCCAATTATATCAATTATCTCTAAATCGTCATCATCTCCTAACATTTCCATTTCGATAAGACAAATTACAAATACAAAGATCTACCATCTACCAAAGCACAATTTACTCAAATCTAAACTGTCATAAATCAACTTCAAAATTAGTATTTCGAGGTTAAGTGGAACTTTAAGCCGTGGATATTCCGAGCTTAGTTAAGGTATCCTTAACGTCGCGTTAAGGGTGCCCTTAAATACGGTGCGAACGACTAAGTGACACTTAGTGGATTTGAGTGACACTTAACGTTTAAGTGTAACCGGTGCGAATGGCCCTTAGTAGAATTCCAATTTTTATGCCTACAGGTTTGTCGCTAGACACATCCAAAGTCAATTGTTCTTATAGAGCTATTTCACCAAATAACAAGACAATTTTCATCAATATGCTTCATTTTCACAACCAGTTCTTTAAGATTATCAAAAATTGCTTTATTAATTCCAGTTTCAAATGGCACTGATCATAGAAGTAACTGTAAAGTAGATTTACTGGGCAAAGATATAAAACGTTTTAAAACATCATCTTGTGGTCCCTTTTTATAAATAGATAATGTTATTGACCACGAAAGTTTATGTTTCTTGCAGTTAACAGTACTACTTTTTTAAAAATCTAAGCCTGCTGGATCAAATTTTGAAATAACTCAGATCTTTATTAATATAATACATTTTCTTCTTCTTGAGAGATGAATTATTTACTATAAGTTTCATTTATTTTACTTAAAGTACTAGATTTTATAGTTTGTTAGGTAGATGTTCCAAATTGAGTTTCTTTGAAGCTATCATTATTGTTAGAAAAAAAAAGCTTTCATTTTAATACAGATAATACGGTATTTTCAAAAGCTTGGGTATTATTATGTTCAACTACTTATCGTGGTGTATTATGTACGTTATGATGCATGATGTAAGGATTACAAAGATAAAACAAATTTTGCATCATGAACCTGTGAATGCATTATTATCAAAATGATCTTCACACAACCTTTGATCATTGGATGCAGAAGGAAGTTCTAAACTTTTGTACCACTGTTCACTTTGATTAATATCAGATGGAGATTTGAAAAATGTTTTATTACTACAGATTGCGAAGTGGACAAAAATATTTACTATTATAATTTTCTGCAATACATGACGAATTATATCTAGTGATGACATTTTAAAGGTTCATTTACTTTTATTTCCTTTATCAGAACTAAGATCCTAAATAAATTTATATGTAAAACTTATTTTAAATCTCACTCACCGTTTGTATATTTCTTATTATTGGCAACTAAAAATTTGGTTCACTGATGATGTTATGGCACAGATAAAGAGAAGGGACTTGCTGTATCACAAGGCAAAAAATACAAGGACTGAAGAAGATTGGGAAAAGTACAAAGTAGCTAGAAATAGAACTACTAACATGATAAGGAGTGAAACAAAAAAACATTATGAACAGATAATTGATAATAATAAGGGCAACAGTAAGGAAATGTGGAAATCAATTCAAAAATTAGTAAAGGGAAAACAAACGAAAACAGTAGAAGGCATTGATTTTGATGGAGAATATGTCGAAACTGAATCAGAAATAGCTTATAAATTCAATATTTATTTTATAAAAAGCTTAAAACAAATAATTAGTCAGATAGAGCCATTTAACAATTATGAGTACGTATTACATTTTATTCAGGAACCAGACATTCTTTTGGAGCATTTCAAACCAATAGACATGTTTCAGTTAAAACAAATTGTTAAATCTTTGAAAAAAAATACTGCGGACCATAATGGCATTAATTTGTATGTTATTTCCCTTGTGGTTGAAATAATTGGTGATAGATTCCTGAATGTAATTAATACGTCCCTAAGTAGTGGATCAGTACCAGATAAATGGAAAATTTCAACAGTTATTCCAATTCAAAAAGTAGCGAATACTATTTTGGCATCGGAGTATCGTCCTATTAATGTTTTACCTGTTTACGAGAAGATACTGGAAATTGCGGTTAAAGATCAAATAATGAGCTTTATATCTCAAAAAAATTTACTAGTTCAGGAACAGTCAGGTTTCAGGAAATCGCACTCATGCGAAACTGCGCTGCAATTCCTAATTTCTTCTTGGAAGACAGAGTTAGTTAAGAAGGTGATTATTGGTGTGGTATTTTTGGATTTTAAGAGAGCATTTGAGACTGTCAATAGAGAGCTATTACTACTTAAATTGCGTAAGTATGGTTGTGTGAATAAAGTATTGGATTGGTTGAAGTCTTATCTTGAGAATAGAAAACAGTCTGTAAGGTATAGGGGGTCATTCTCAGAAATAATAAATATGGACCTAGGAGTTCCTCAAGGTTCCGTTTTGGGGCCATTACTTTTCCTATTGTACATAAATGACATAGTGAGACATGTTAAAAGGTGTAAAATTAAATTATTTGCAGATGACACTATGCTATATTTTGCAGGTAGTGCAGATGAAATAGAGAAATATTTGAATCAAGATCTAACTAACATATTTGAGTGGTTGTGTGACAATGGTTTGAAAATTAATATTCAGAAAACCAAATTTATGATATTGGGGAAAAAAGGCATTCTCAGTAAAATTAATAAGTCTTTTAACATTACAATAAATGATGAAAGGGTTGAGAGAGTATTTAAGTTTAAATATTTGGGAGTAATGTTAGATCCAGAATTAAATCTATATGAGCATTGTAAGTACATAGAAAGAAAAATTGCAACTAAAATATATTTCCTAAATAGAGTAGCTAGTAAAATTTCTAAATTTGCAAGACTGACTATATACAGGTCAATCGTGTCGCCTCATTTTTACTATTGCAGTACACTAATATATTTTGTTAGTAAAAACAATCTCAACAGATTGCAAAAGCTGCAGAATAGGGCAATGAGGGCAATTCTTAAATGTAACAGGCGCACCTCCATTGAATACATGATGAATACATTATCAATTATGTCTGTTAAACAACGACTGACGTTCAATTTGTTGATATTTATTTTTAAAATGGAAAAATAAGGAATTACCAAGTTATCTTTGTGACCAGATAACATATATTTCGGACATACATGCATATAATACAAGAAATAGTGCATTTAATTTGTATGTTGGTGCTGACTACATGGGTATTGACTCGCTGTTTAGTTCTGGGTTAGTATTGTTTAATAACTTACCAAATGCACTTAAGCAGTGTAATACGTTACGATCATTCACAAGACAAATAAAAGAATACGTACGTGCAAATGTCCCCATTAATTGAGATATTCTATATTATTATATTTATATTCCAAAATGTTTTTAAAAAAAATTTGTATTTGAATGTTTTTTTTTTAGTATTTCTTCTAATTACGTTTTATCTTTAACTGTTTATATTATATACCATTATACATATATATATATACAAATATATTTAGATATATATATATATATATATATATATATATATATATACTTTTTTGACTTATACTTATACATGTACAAGAGCAAGTTCTGCTAATAAAGAGTGTTAATAAATAATAAATAAATTTTCACTTTGACTTTGACAAACAGAAGCCAGATTCACATCAACCAAAGTATGATTGATTTTGTATATTTTAATTTTTATTGACTTAAAAGTCAATATACTAGGATATTCGATGATATTCATCGACATTAAGGGCAAAATGTTGAAGTGAAAGGTAATTTATAATATTTTAAAGTATTTTATTTCATTCTGCTTATGTAAAAAGTCTTGTAGTTCTCGCGACCGCAGCGACTCGATGCGCGGGTGGTTGCGCAGAAACGTCATACCTGATACCGCCTATGCTTCAATCCGTCTCTTTTATTTTGTCTATGGTATGTGTCTATGTAATGCGGTTTGATGCATCTTACCAGTAGTAGGTACCTATCAAAACGGTCAATTATTACATTCCAAACAATTACTAGAACTGCTGTTTCTGAATGCTGTAATTTTCGCTGCAAATCCTGTAGCTTCAGCTAGCGTAGTCCTGGTTAATAATGTAAGTATTTAGAGTTGGCGATTCTAGAGGGTGGTCCTTAAGTAATTGTACATAGGGCCATTCGCACCGGTTACACTTAAACGTTAAGTGTCACTCAAATTCACTAAGTGTCACTTAGTCGTTCGCACCGTATTTAAAGGCACCCTTAACGCGACGTTAAGGATACCTTAACTAAGCTCGGAATATCCCCGGCTTAAAGTTCCACTTAACCTCGAAATACTAATTTTGAAGTTAATTTATGACAGTTTAGATTTGAGTAAATTGTGCTTTGGTAGATGGTAGATCTTTGTATTTGTAATTTGTCTTATCGAAATGGAAATTTAAGAAGATGATGACGATTTAGAAATAATTGATATAGGTAATTGAATACGGCATACCCAGACAGTTATATATAAGGAACGATTATTTTAATACATTCGATCCTAAGACGTTTTTTCTTAGATTTAGAATGACGAAGGAAACTGCTTTCAATTTTCTTGGAGAAATTGAAATTGTTTATTTTCTATGACATTTTTATACTTGCTAATAATATCTAATAATAATGATTTTTCACGTGTTGTGAAATTTATTCCACAAGATCGTTTTTCTTCGCTCATGACTCGGAAGAATAAATACTTATCAAAACGTCAAAAACAAAGATGACACCAAATAATATTAAACGCATAGAACAAACTGGATCAAACTATCAAACTACCGTTAATTGGTTAATTCCTGACAAGATCTTCTTTTTCAAAAAAATATTTTAAGAATTGCGGCGTTGTCAAATGGAACCTCTCACTTAGTTAAGGGAGGTACGGCGCGAACGAAGTTCCACTTAAATTATAAGTGTCACTTAGCTAAGTATGACTTTTTAGGATAATCGGTGCGAATGGCCCATAGACGTACAGTACAATCTTCTCTTTAAAATATTGCAATTTGAATCAACTGGGCTCAATAAAATGTTGATATTAAAATAGATACAGGCGAGGATGCAGGGTGTTAAACATAATATGATCATTTTCGTTTTTACAATAACTTTAACGCTTTTTGACATATATGCACATTAGCGCTACTTTTGTAGAGAATAACTAAAGCCACATCATCACAACAACAAAATGTATATCTGTCAGTATCAACAAATTTTAATGGCTTAATGATTAACTACATGATTATTATTTAATGAAATTACGTTCGAAAACTAGTTGTGTGTATGATAATAATTTTTTTTAGTATTAAGATGGACAGTATTAGGGTATAGTAGCAAACATTTACTTTAGACAATATTAAAGTTATAATGTTGTTTGTGTAGTTTATTCTTAAAAATTTTAATAACTTCCGTTCAAAGTACCATACGTATTTTTGATGTAAACTGCTACTATACTCTAATACTGAAAAAAATATCGTACGCACAACTATATTCTTCGAACGTGATTCCATTAAATAATAATCATGTAGTTAATCACTAAAATGTGATTATCTCTAGAGCCATTAAGATTTGAGGATAGGTACTAACAAATAACCTTTTTGTTTGTTATAACTTTGTGGCTTCAATTATATTTCACAAAAGTAGCGCTAATGAGAAAGCACAAAAATTTTGCGAACATTCATGCCGCATACGTGTCCTATGTGGCGCCCTTAACTACATCGAAATAGGTACAAAATTATGATTTCTCATATCCCAAAACCCCTAACATCAAACTTTTGTGCCTATACGTCAAAAAGCGTTAGTTATTGTAAAAAACGAGAATTAAAATTCCATGTTCAACACCCAGTATCTCTCTTAATATTTATTGAGGATAGTTGATTCAAATTGCAATATTTTGAAGTAAAGATTGTCTATACGTCTATGTAAAATTACTTAAGGACCACCCTGTATATGACAAGTAGGTGCTAATTTTTGACTCTCAGTTAAATGTTGTTGTTTACTTATGGCAGAATTCTTTTGTGTTTCTTGATTTTGTAATCTTGGAATAAAAGTTGAAGGCGATGCATTCGATAGTTGTTTTGTTCTTTGTAGAGACGCGTATAAAATGACAAGTTCGGCAGATAACCCTTTGAGTTTATTGTTTTGTTATAATTCGGATTGTTGTTCATCAAAAACACTTGACTACTGTTATAGTCCAGTAACTGAACACCTGAAAATATCGAAAGCTTCTGAAAAGTCGCTGAAGACTTCACTTTGGGCTCAATTTGTAGGTCACGGCAGGTGTTTTCAAACGAGAAAAAACTTAGCGCGATTGAGTTTACGGAAGGGGGGGGGGATGATCCTCTAAACCCTGGAAAACGGATTTCTCGCTAATATCTGGCTTACTATGCAAATTAGAGAATTTTTCTTTGAATAAAAAATTAAGATCGTCTTATTATCTACAAAAATGGTTCTCATAATGTTTTTCCAAAATTTGATAGTTATCGAGATAATGTGAACCTAAAAGTCTCCTCATTTCAGCTGCATCTCTGCCTATAGGAATTCTGCTGTCTATACATTAACTTGTAAGCGGGCGGACGAATTGTTCCATAACTCGGCAAAAAATTTACATTTTCCGATGATTTAAAGTATACCACAATGAGAAGACCCGTAGCTATCATTTCATGTGACTTGCAGCTCGTTCGTACTTGACAAAAATATTTAAAAAAGCGGTCAAAGTTTTTTTCCACAAGATTTTGAGACTATTCCATTAATTTGTTCACTTTTTAAAAAAATAGTCTTTTATTCTTTTTTTTTCAATGGAACCTTAGGAGGTCTTGAATGATCTCTGGAATTCTTTTTTAATATCTTTCTTGCGTTTTGATAGAAAATTGATTTGTTTATTCACTTACATATTTAAAAAAAAGTTCGGTTTTTACCGGTGTGATCAATTTCCCTGATTAATTGAAAATAATTGGATTTTATTGAAAATCAAAAAGTACATTCGAAAACTAGACACTCTAAGATTTATTAAAATGATGTGCATTAAAAAGAAATAGAATAAACAAATCAATTTTATATCAAAACGCAAGAAATATTTAAAAAAATTCCTGAGATCATTCAAGACCTCCCATTATAAGAAAAAATTAATAGGTATTTGAATTTTGAATCAAATCATGCTATAAGCGTTAAAAAAGGGGTAGTAAAATCTTTATACGATAGGGCCAGAATTATTTGTTCTAATGATAATCATTTCACAAAGGAGAAAACTACTGAAAAATGTTTTAAATGCCAATAATTACCCGGCAGAATTTGTAAATGAAGAAATCAAGAATATAGAGAAAGGCTCATTGTTAATACCCCATAATAATAACAATAATATTAATAATTCAGCTAACAAAATTTTTAAAAACTTGACAATACCGTATGTTGGGGGTTTGTCAGAAAGAATTAAGAAAATTGGTAATCAATTTAATATTCGAACCAGCTTTGAATCTAACAATACTTTGAGATCTATCAACAAAAACGGAACCAAAAAATGAAGAACAATCTTCAAAAAATTGCATATATCAGATATCTTGTGAATGCGTCAAATTCTATTTAGGTGAAACATCTAGACCATTGAAAGTCCGAATAAGTGAACATAAAAAATACATCAAAGATAGGGAGTTCTTTAAGTCAGGTTCGAGTGTTGCCGAAACATTGAATTCTAGATCTGCCAGATTTAAATTCGATGGTATTTTTAGATTTGATTTTTCAAAGGATCTAGATGGTATCGCGTTAGTTACTTCGTCCAAAATTAAAAATTCAATGACCGCTGTAAAATTGTTGTAAACCGATTTGATTTTAGATTGTGTCCGTGCTCTGATTGAACTTTCTAATTGATTGACACCCGAAACTGATAAACCTATTTTCTCCGTTCTCAACCCTAACCTTTTTACCAATGACTGAGTCATGAAACATGGTTGTGAACCGTTGTCTAACAAACACCTAGCCTTTTGATATGTTCCGTTTTTATCTAAAACTTAAATTACTGCGGTTGATGATAAGGTTTGCGAGTTTTCCCTACATAGTGGAGACAATGAATACATAAAACAGGCATCTTCGGAAGTCCTCAAGAACAGCTCCGGTTTTGATGTTTTTTTTTTCAAAATTTTGTTTTTTTTATATTCTTAAAAATCAGAAACCTCTTGGAGTGGGGACGGAACTATTTATCTTGTTTAAACAATATCTGTGATATTTATGCACAAAAAAATGACTACTATACAATATCCATTAAAAACTTGTAAATATATCAATGAATGTTATAAACAATTATCTATAAGTTTGTTCTGTGTAGTGATGACATGGAATAAATTTGTGGACCAAAATATAAATTTTTTTATTGACCATAGAAAATTCATTATTTTATACCTATACAAAAAAGTACATTTAATTTTCATTCTCATTTCGCGTTTCGGAGACTTCTTCCTCTTCTTCAAGTGGTGGGTGGTTACTGCAGTCATTTCCACTGCAAACTATGCAGGCTGGTGAGCAATGAAGACCACTTTTTTTGCAGCCACACGCTGAACCGCATCCTGTTTTGCAAGAGCAAAATATCAATTTTAAAACGTTGTCAGGTGCTGCTGGTTGTGTCATTTTTATTGGTTTTAAATAATTCTCTTTTCGCCAACCCTATTCTTCAGGTGGTATCGATGAATTATTTCTCCATTGCTGAACTTGTAAGTAGACTCTTTTAATATGTTGTTTTGCTGCATCTTCTGTCGGAGGTAAGGAATTAAGTTGTACGCTTTTATTTTTTGAAGCTAATGCTATGAAAGGTTTATATCGCAATTCATTCAAGCATTTGGCAGTTTTAGCACCATACATTGCTAGAATACAATCAATATCATCATTAAAAAGCAGTTCTTCATTTTGCTCTTCAACCATAAAATTTTCAGCTGCTGCATGTAATTTTTAATTATCATCAAAAACTTTAATAAAACCATTTTTTCCTTTGTTATAGAGAGCGGATGTGGTATCATATCCAGTGAATGCATGAATAAAAAATAAATGGGTTTTTTTAATATTTGGATATTTCTCTAATATTGTTTTTGTTGAGTAAACTCGTTGCAAGATATTATTTTTTAGTGGTTTAAAAAAAACATTTCTTTATCATCAGGTGCTAAAGCCATCAATAAAACTAACACATCAATATCTTCAGCTACAACAACTACTTGAAGAGAGGAACAATCTATAGCAGATTGCACAATTAATCGATCAGCATCACTTTCGGCTTGACTTCAATCAATATTATTTTCGCCTAGTTTTTTGCAAAGAAGATTAATAAACCTATTTTTATTTTTGCAATTACCTAAAAGTTTCTCTTTCGTTATGTTTAAAGGCATGTCTTCTTCAAATAAATAAGTATTGCCGATATATCTACGATTTCTCTCAGACACTTTAGTTCCATCATTACTATATCCATCAAATACAACTTTAACATCAGTGCCATAATTATTACGTATATATCTAAAATACTGTTGACAAATATCTGCATTTTTTTATTTTTTTCCCATTTTAATTTATGAAGTAGCATAGCAATAACATAGAAAAATTTAGTAACATCACTAACATCCGTTTGGCATTGTACAAAGGCATCATATAATATTGATTTGGTCGTTTTCCTCATTCCAGCGTTATCAAACAGTGAAAGAGGATAGGGAGCCAGCTCGTAGTCAAAATATTTGCGAAGCTAATCATAACTTTTTTCTTAAAAAGCATAAGCGTTGGAAAATTAAATTTGGATCTATAGCGATTCTTTCATCAGGTAGGGACTACCTAAACAACAAAAAAGTCAATTTCTATTGTACGAGTAGTACAAGTATATACATATATATATATATACTACAGGAAAATTG
Organism: Galerucella calmariensis; assembly: GCA_910591675.1. Taxonomy (NCBI): domain Eukaryota; kingdom Metazoa; phylum Arthropoda; class Insecta; order Coleoptera; family Chrysomelidae; genus Galerucella; species Galerucella calmariensis. Next base: position 187,568 of record CAJUYG010000477.1, read on the forward strand.
CGGAAGAAGTGAGGACCGCGACAAAGTGAGGACCAAGGACCAATATACGGTCCTCACTTTGTTCATGCCTTCAATCTTCACAAATATCAATCTCTACCAAGTTAAATCACTTTAACGATGAAAAAAAATTGACCTCATTTTGTAGGCTTAACGTCAAATCACCTATACTGTGATTCTAAATTTCGCCACAGTCGGCGCTTTT
>CAJUYG010000478.1:0-26027 GCA_910591675.1 Galerucella calmariensis
ACATTTGACAAGATTATAAGCTTTATTTTTGAAAGTGCGTTGCAATAGGGCACAAGTGGATTCGTAATATATATCGGGTGAAAATTGTATAGCATATTTTAGGGCGGATGTAATTTCGGCCGGAAAAAGGGCAGGTACTAAAAGCCGGTAGGTAAATTCGGCCGGAGGTTTTAAGTTGCTTCCTTATCTCATAGGTATTTTCGGCCGCAAATCAAATAAAATAACAGAATGCTTTATATTAAAATATTTCTTTATTTCAATAAAATTATTACATCATTTTATTTCTATAACTTAGGTAAACTATAAATTTTTAAAAAACGTTTTGATGTGATACAGATTTAACGAAATTAATTCTAGAAATATTGTCAGATCGAAGCATATTTACCATGTTTTCGATAAATTTTAGTTTGTTTTTTACTTGTTTGTCTTTATTTTTTGCTGGAATATTTAAATTTTTTATTTTTAAATATGCATCGATCTGACAATCTTTTAATTTTTCTATAAAAATAAATATAGAAGGCTTTTAATTGATGGGTTTTCATATGCCCATATATTTGGTGGAAAATGAGATTCTGGCGCTATGTAGTTTTCTAATAAATAGTCTGCGTATTTATCTATAAGTTTATGGTCCGGTTTGTATGACATGAGATCAAATATGAAACAATCTTCAACTTCAGAGGGGATAAGTTAGCCCAAAAGTATGAGTAAGCCATTTGCTTTCCTCGCAGTTTTTATCTTTATACATTTGGGTTAACCCTAATGATTGTATTTTCCTATACCACGCCTGGTGCAAGTGGAATCTACAACCATTTAGTTTGGTTTTGGGAAAGACAACTTTTAATGCGTTATGAATTGCGATTTCAAAATCCACAAATACCTCCTTCGGTTCAAAAACAATATTATAAAGTTCAAAAATTTTAGATTTTACCAACAGAAAAAGTCTCATATATGTGTCACTGGTCTTATTGGGCAACAGACAATACAAAAGAGGAACATAATGCCCATTTTCCAGTCCATGGATGGTAAATAACTGATAAAAATATTTTGTACAATAAGAAAATGTGCCATCCATTTAAAAATCTTTCATTTTACATAAACTTATTATATTTGTATGGCAAGAAAAAACAATGATATTATCAGCTGTGCTGTTAATAAACAAAAAATTTTCACCTGTTGTGGTTTTCGGTCCATAACTATCGAGTACAGAATGTACATCGTGAATATCCTTAGGCAGGGCCGGTAAGAGCTTACGGCGGCTGTTGTACAAATTTCTTATTAGACTGACATCTATCGATGACAAATTCTCTGGCAAATGATTTGAAAGAACGCTTTTAATAATTTTTGAAGGTTTCTCCGATATGTCTTCCTCAGCTTTGCGCTTGCATGAAGTCGTCACTATTTTTCTCTCCACGTAGTTTCATCGCCGGACTCGTGGTTGTGGATTAATTCACTTCTAGTAACTGTGTATTCCGCACCAACAGTGTACAGTTTGGCTAAACATCTTAAATTTTTCTTTATACACCTCCAACGTACTTCACCACTTTTTAATACGTCCTGTTTACAAAACTGAAACTTTTCTACAACTAGTAAGTCACAACCGCGTGAACTCTTAATTACTGAAACTGATGCCATCGTATATATATATATATATATATATATATATATATATATATATATATATATAGGCTATTCATTCCTGTCGGAACGGTGGCCGCTGATTTCAGCTCATCAGATTCATTTTTTGCGGTGAATCACTCCGCTGTTTTCTCCTTATTTATTTTCCTTTATAAATTACTATGAGTTTTTGCTTCTTCTGTTATCTTCTTCCATTTTTTCCTGTCCTTTATATCTATTTTCCATTTGTTTATATTCATTTTTCGTATATCTTCTCTAATTTGATCTTCCCATCTTGCCTTCGGTCTTCCTTTTAGTCTGCTTAGTTGTGGTGTCCAGTTTGTTATTCTTCTTATTATTGTTGATGTCTCCCTTCTAGTTACATGTCCATACCATTTTAACCTTTGAGCTTTTATGAACCTCACGATATCTTCTCCTTTCATCTTCTCTCTAATTTCATGATTCATCATTTTTCTGAATTCCCCCTCTTCTGTTTTCACTGGGCCAAAAATTTTCCTTAATATTTTTCTCTCAGCTATCCTTAAGTTTTCTTCGTTTTTACTTGTCAAACATATAGTCTCTGCGGCATATGTCATTGTTGGTCTTATAGCAGCTTTGTACAATTTCAATTTGGTGTTTTTACTTAAATGTCTGTCATTCATCAATTTATTGTACTTCCAGTACGCCTTATTTCCCGCTTTTATTCTTTCTACTATCTCTACTTTTCTATCATTTTTCTCGTTTATCATCACACCTAAATATTTAAAATTTTCTACTTTTCTAAATTTGTAATTCTGTATTCTTATTTCGTTTATATTTTCCGTTGTTTCCCTACTGACTATCATGTATTTAGTTTTTTCTTCATTTATTTCTAAGCCTCTACTTTTCGCTTCTCCAGCCAGATCGCATAGCATCTTATCCAGGCTGTTTCTATTTCTTGCAATTAAAGCGAGGTCGTCTGCATATCCTATTATTTGTGTCATATTCTGAGAAATTATAGTTCCCCGAGTTATCGCTTTAATCGCTCCGTCTAACGCTATATTGAACAGCGTGGTTGATAGTGCATCACCCTGTCTTACACCTTTTTCAATAGCAATTTCTTCTGTGTATCCCTCATCTGTTATTACTCTGGTTTTCGAATTGTTAAATGACATTTTTGTTAGCCTGATGAGTTTTTTCGGTATTCCCATTTTATGCATTTCCTCTAATAGTTTATATCTCTTAACACTATCGAATGCTTGCTTAAAATCCACAAACAATATATGCAAATTTATTCCATACTCGTAACATTTTTCTATCGTTTGTGTCATATATTACATGAACGGCATCTATTGTCGATTTCCCACCTCGGAACCCGTATTGGTATAATCTCCTAGTTTCTTTTCCGAGTATTTAGTTATTTTCTGTCTTATTAGCGACGTATTTTATGCTTTCTATCGACTAGTAGCTTCAAGATAAGTTATAATACTGACTAGCTATAATAATTTTATACCTGTTATTTGTGAATTTTATACATTTAAAGGAATAATCTTAAGTAGGTACAACATAGTTATTAGAATAAAGAGATAAGTAAATTAAAGGTATTTCCGACAGGTACACAGGATTAGGTATTTCCAAATGAATACACAATTAATATTTTACAGAAACTATTAAGCGTAATTACCAATATTTTAATCTCATCGTAAACATCAACCCCTCGGCCGAAATTACCCCTGTCATAAATGGTACCCCTTGATTTATGCAGGTAGGCCAAGGGATTACCGGCCGAAATTACGCCCGCCGCATATTTTAATTTGGGATCTATAAATTCTTTGAAAAATGTTATAGTATTGTTTTCTACATCGTCTAATCCTATTTGAGCGTGAATTCTTTTTCTACCTGGAAAAATTTCTTTAGTTATAGGTTTACTTGGTTGATAATAAACAAAATCTAATATTATTTGATTTTTATAATAGTTCAAGGGTTTTGTGGATATAGGAATTTCTAGAATATGATTTTCTTGGCTGCTATGGATTGTTTCGTCATCGGAGATTTCTCGTTGATCGTTTTGTTGCTGATTCTCTTCTTGGTTGATTTCTTGGTTTTCTTCTCGATTGATTTCTTCGTTAGTTTCTTGATTTTCCTCTGGATTCGTTTCTGAAGTTGGTTGAATTGGGTTTGCTAATTCTAGTAGATCTTCAAGAGATACAGGTATTTCTGGTACATTTATCATCGAAATCTGATAATCTTTCTTCGGTTGGATTATTATATAGAGATGCGTTTTCATCGTCTGGGTTTTCTAATCTTCTGTTTACTTCTTCAACATGTTTTTCCAAGTCGAATATTTCTTTCGTATGAATTTCCACTCTTGAAAGGGCGTCAGCGTTTGTGTTAGATTTTCCTTTTTTGTATACAATGTCGTAGGCATATTCTTCTAGTTTTAATCTCCATCGAATAAGTTTTGAGTTTGGTTCTTTTAAACTAAATAACCATTGTAATAGTTTATGATCTGATAAAATTTTAAATTTTCTGCCAAATAAATAAGGTCTAAAATATTTTACTGCCCATACTATAGCTAAAATTTCTTTTTCTATAGTAGAATAATTTTGTTCTGAATCGTTTAATGTTCTAGAAGCAAATGCAATGGGTTTATCATTACCTATGGATCCTTGAGAAAGTATTGCACCAATTGCAAAATTACTTGCGTCAGTTGTTAAGTTAAAGGGTTTTTCAAAATCTGGGTATTGTAATAATGGTTCATTAATTAGAAGATTTTTACAGTTTCAAAACATTCGATAAATTTAGAAGTGTGTTCAATTTTTGCATTCTTTTTCAAACAAACAGTTAATGGTTTTGTAATACGTGCAAAATCTTTAATAAATTTTCTATAATAACCGAGGAGTCCTAAAAATCCTTTTATTTCTTTAGTTGTCTTTGGTATAGGATAATTTTTTATTGCTGTAATTTTGTCAGGGTTTTGTCTTATTCCGTCGGGGGTTATTATGTGTCCAAGGAAGGCTACTTCCTTTTTAAAAAATTCTGATATGTCTAATTGTATCTTCAAGTTTGAATCTCGAAGTCTTTGAAAAACTTTTGTTATTGACTAGGTGTTCTTGTAACGAAGTGGAGTATATTATTATGTCGTCCATATATACGAGGCATATATTTCCTTGTAGTCCTCTTAAAATATTATCCATCACTCTCTGAAATGTGGATGGGCTGTTTTTTAAACCGAACGGCATTCGGCTAGGTCAAGTGTCGTAAAGTATTGACATCTGCCTAATTTGTCAAGTAAATCAGATATATTTGGAATGGGGTATTTATCATCTATCGTTTTTTTATTTATTTTTCTAGAATCGACTACAATTCTCCATTTAATTTTACCCGAGGCGTCTGGTTTTTGGGTACTATCCAAATTGGTGATGACCAGGGTGATTGACTATGTCTTATTATACCTTGGTCTAACATTGATCCAATTTGTCTCTGTACTTCTTCTTTATGTATGTGGGGATATCTATATGACTTTGTATGTACTGGTATTTCGTCAGTAGTTCGTATTTGGTGTTTTATTTGATTCGTAAATGTCAAGGGTGTATCTGGTCTATGAAATACGTCTGAAAATTTTCTACATAATTGTGTTATTTTTTCTTTTCCTTCTAAATTGATGTAGTCAGTTCTAATGAGATTTTTAATGTCTATTTGTTCGTCTGCGTTCTGGGATTCTATTGGTATAACGTCAGCTGTATATAGATGATATTCTCTTAAGTTTATGAAGTTGCTTTTTAAAGGATTAGTTAAAGTCATTGAAATTGTTTCGTTACTGTCATTAATTAATTCAACCCAAGCCAGGTTGATGTCTCATAGGAAATTGATGTCTTATTAGACTAAGGTTGATGTGGGGGTGAATTATGTGAACTATTTTTGTAAATAGCGGATATTATTTTCTTCTTGTATATATTGTAAAGCGATTGCTAAAGTATGGGGTCCCATAGCTCTAATTGTAGAACCTAAGGGTTCTTTTAGACCTGCAAGAAAAGTAGTTAAAGCCTGTTGTTGAAAAAATTGTTTTTTATTTAATATTATATGAGAATCATGATTATGAAGATCTATATAATTACATATTATATTCAAAATTTCTAGACATCTGATAAAATTGTTGCGGATGTTCATTAAAATTTTGCCTTAAATTAACTAAATCTCGTGTCAATGAGTTTTCATCTCTTTGATCACCAAAGTTTTGTATTAAAATTGTTTTTAAATCATCCCAATCATTATAACCATAAATTGAAATAACTTCTTTGGCTTTGCCAATAATTTTGGAAACTATACCGTGTAATAGCAACATATTTTGAATGCAATTTTCATTACCGGCTGTTCTATCGTAAAACTGATTTAATAAAGTTGTAGTTACTTTAATAAAATCATATAATTCACTAGGTTTTCAATCAAAAGGAGGTAAAATACAAAGCGTCTCAACATCAAATTGTGGGACTGCCATTGTATTATGGTTTTCTTTATTTATTATAGTAGAATTAGAACTATTATCAGTTAAATTTAAACTAGAGATTAAGGTTGCTAAAAACTCTGCGGATATATCACTTGAAGGATTATGAGCAAAGGATTCTGACATAAGTAAGTACTTACAGAAAAAGGGCGATGATCAACTTCATGTCCAGTAGACTATAGATACTGTATTATATTCTGGATGAGGAGCTTCAACTGCTGTCGTCCAGGAATGTTTTCTATTTCTCTGAAGGCTGAGCTGCAATTGCTGTCCGTCAGGAAAGTTCTTTTCTTGGGTTTTCACTTAGTTTCAAATTTCACTGTATATTAAAGTTCAAATCGCGAATAAACGTTTAAAAACGACGAGTTTCCACTACTAGGACTCTTTCGCGATCCTACTGACTGCGCCAATTATATTTTAATATTCGAAATTTGCTTTTTTTAAAACAAATTATATTAAATATATTTATACAATGAAACTAATATTATAAGCGTAAAAAGAAAAGATATATGTTACTACTATGATTTATGCCAGAATGAATATTAATTGTTCTATCTTATTTATAAACTTTGATTATCCTCGAGACATGCTGAATCTGCACTATCCGTGTTCTACTTTGACCGCTGTGAATGAATAGTACCATTGTCTTTTTGAAATGTAACTTGCGTTTAGAAACTTCGCACGGCGCGTCCGTGCATTGAAATTTCGTTCAGAAACACGGGGCGAAGTGTGACGTCAGATCTAAAGCTCTTCGCCGGAGTCGTTCAGAAATGTCAGCCGGGTGACAACTTTTCATCCTACTTGGAAGCCTGGAGCGCTATTCTGTACGCGGCATTGACAATCGTCGGTATCGGTATGTTAACAGCAGCCATCGGTTGCGCGGCCGACAGGACTAATATAACGCTATTCTGTATGCCACGGTTTTCGACGCTCGGAATTGCAACCAAAAATTATCGACATAGGAGTGACGTTACTACATGTGGCCAATGAGCGATAAGGGAAACTGTCAAATTTGTAAAAAAACAAAAGTGCACGTTGAAGATTAGAGGTTATATTTTGGTTTCGTTGGAAGGTAGGGTCATATAATTAGATAATAGATAGTGATAGTGACATATCTATTATCTTTTAGCATTAACGATACAATTCATGTTTATATTAACTTTAACAACCTCAAAAACTCGAAATTTAGAGTCCACTAGCATTGAAGAATTGACCTGGCGTTAACATATATCTCTTTTTTCAAGTCCCAAAGATAGGAGAAGTACAGACATTAATTATTTGAAAGGAATTTCTTGTTCTATCAAAACTCAGCGTTATAATACCGCTCAGAGGGATCGTTTGATTCAGTATATGGAGAGCCATTCAAATTTTGCAGCAGGAAAATTTTGTGGAAAAGATGGGAAGGTCTTATAAAACACTAGATTAGACACTATACACAATATAGTTACTATTCAAATATTAAAAAGTCACTTAAATAATCCGCAATTCAAACCAAACATCAACAAATAATGAAAATTTCCTGTCAACGAAAATCGATAACGGTTACCGTGAGGTTCATGAGATCACGGTAGACATACCGAATCTCATCGACTCGAATTCGCGATATCGGTAGGTGGAAAGGTATACAGAATGCCGCACATGCGACATACCGACGACTGTCGATAACTGAGTCTTACCGATACCGATTTCTCTCCGAAACGAGTTACAGAATAGCGCTCCTGGAAATCAAAGACAGCACAGAAGCGTACAAAAAATGAATAATGCAAACCCCACTACACTGGCGAAGCACTTAATGAGTGAATTAACTCTTCCATGGAGATTGAAAATAAGAATACCACAAGAGCTACCAATTAGATAAATTGTTAAAGGACAGATTGCAAAAAAATTCTCACAAAAAAAATTCCTATAACTGTTTTCCTATTGACTGCCAAAAATAAAAAGAGAAGTGCAAAAAACTTTGATGTTTGATGAACAAATAATGCTTTTGCGTAAGTGTTTCCCAAAGATACGATATGTGCTGCAAGCTTATATTTCTATTTTACTTCGCTTTAATTTGTGGCATTGACATGTTCTAATTCAAAGAAACGCAATAGACTTATAAGGTTTTCCCAAAAAATTGAGGCAATCTTCATATTTCATGTATTTCAACTTAAGTACAGTATATAAAGTTTATATTTTATAAATAGTAAAAAAAAGCAAATACATAATTCTACATACTAAACAACAATAACACATAATATACAATTTATGTACAATATACAAATAGAAAAAACAAAGCAAAAGTTTACACAAGTGAAATAAAAAGAAACAATGCCTTACTGGAAATATTTATAGAATTTAGGACCTGTGACACTGTTTCCCCCGTTCATTTCTACACAGTCATTTTTATGCGTGAAAGCCTTAAACACTTCGTTAACGTCACTGTTATCCATACTTAAATTAGCGAATGCTTCATTGATGTGTCTTTGTAATTCTTCTTCAGTTGCTTCAAAACTAACATTTTCTTTGGTAACACCATTGTGTTCAGTTGATGAATTTTCTGTCATGTACACGGGTTTGTTAAAATTAATTTGGTTGGTTGGACTATCGTACCAACTGAAAGTTGGAGATTCGCAAGAAGACGGCGTGGAACGTTCGAATATGTGTTTATCTAGTATTTTCGAACCCTTTTGGTTAGTTGTATGGAGAAGATATTTAAATTTCTCGGCTGCTTCTGGACCTGTAGTTTCTCGTAGATAGTTATACCTAAACGAAAGAGAACATTAGAAACGAATTAGAGTAATGTAGAATCGTTAGAAATTTGGATTTGTATTTTCAACATTATATTAATAACAAAAATTTGCAATACACTTCATTTGGAAGTAACACTTCAACCAAACTTCATTTCAACATTTGTACATTATTTTTCTCATTATTATTACATATAAACAAGGGTAGAGGGACAAGTCCCTATTTTACATAAAAGCAGAAAATCATATTCAACTCAATTATTTATACAAAAATTGAAATCAACAAAATAATGAAAAATGAGATAAGAAAACAAAAGACAATCATTCGTATTAAGATAAAATTAAATTAAAAGTTATTGATATACATGGTGATTCATTAAGAATGTCCAATCTCTGAACTGTAGATTCTAGACATCAAAATATGTCTTAATTTCCATTAAAAATAGGTCACACTGTATGAATATATTTTGGAAGTCGCAAAGAAGGCGACTTACGATATAATGCCAGTCAATTAAAAGCCCCTAAGGCCCGATAGGAGAAGTCAAAAGCTGCAATTAAAATTTTGGTGTTGACATTGACATTCACTGAGACCTAAAAGATCTATTGCGTTCCCTTACTTCTACTTAATTCCTGAGGAAACTCTCAGAAACTAGTAGCTCCTTTATTCCCATTTCCCGGAGGAATTTTAGGATATCTGCAGGCTCTAACTTAGGTAAATGTCCCTATATTATCAATCTCATAGGTGTAGTGCTCTAGGATTCTGAATTGTTGTGTAACTCGCAAGTATGTGGATGGCTTCTTCCATGCCACATAATCTACGTTCTTCTTCCATTGAGCTTTTTCAGGTGCCCATTCAAGCGACAATGACCCGTTAGGATCCCTGTTAAAACTCTTTGTCATTTTACTTTGACATATTATGAATTCAAGATCCCAAAAAGCATAAAGGATGACATAGTCAATCAATTATGTTTCATTATTTACTTACCATCTTTCTTGCAAACTAGGAGGTTGTAGAAGCATATCCGCCAACGACATATTTTGGGGTAATAGATTAACGCAATCATTCAAAACGTTAGCTTCAGGAAAATGCACGTTGTTCATAAACTGTATCAATTTATTACTGCCAGCGTGCGCTGCATTGCCTGACGATTTGGAAGTCTGTACAACAATATTTTGTACTGGTTGAATTTGAACAGTCTTCGGTAATTGAGGTGCCGCAGAACGTGGTTGAACTACTAGCGAAGGATTGACAATAGGAATTGGTTGGGTAAAACCGTTCGTGATTGGAGGAGGAATTAAATTAAATAAAAACGGTCGGGGTTGTTGGGGATATAATAATTGAGGAAAGAATCTTAAATCTTGGATAGGAAAGGGTGATATCACAGGGGGGGCGATTTGAGAAACTATGCTTGTCGGAGGGAGAGGGGGAGGTACTGTGTCTTTTGGAATACTGGCTTCGACTTTGGTTGCATTAGGAAGGATTCCCATTTCTTTATATTTTCGAGGAATGAATTCAGGCGCTAAAGGGTTGAGAGTATAGATCTTCTTCAGTTCGATACCATCTAGTTGTAACTGAAAAAAATGTACAATAACATTACAAGGTTTCATACGATACTTATTGTATATACACTATACAAGATGACCATTTCAAATGGTACCAGTATTGGAATCTCGGAAACAAGAACCGGTTGAATGGGAGACTGTAAAATTCAAAGCAGATAACCCACTGAATTTCAACAAAAAAGTAAAAAAGAGGACTTCGGACAAAAGTGGAGACAAAAACAAATTAACCACACATTTTTTCTTACTACCATAGCAAATCCGCAATCCGTAGGGGAGACTGGGGAGGGTTGAGCCAGAGGGAGGTTTGAGCCATAAATGTTTCATTGGTAACGTATACTTAAATGAACTTAATTTCCCGTTTAGTGGATGCTTATTCATTACTTCTTTCACATTGTCTAAGTTTAACGGCAAATCTAAATCGTTTACGCAAGTTATAGTGAAAAGTTGTTTTTTAGGCTAAGCAATGTAAGTTTTTCAACAAAATTCATAAGGATTCTTTATTCACATTATTCTATTTGGAAAAATATGGATGAATTACATGGATGACATAATAATTTAACATACTGTCACGTATTCAATTAATTGTTAGATTATGTTTGAACTTGAAAATCTCAATTTGTTGTGGTTACTGGTACGAGGGAGGGATGAGCAGGTTTTATGTGGGAGGTTTGAGACATGGATCAAACCTCTCATCATAGTTAGAAAATACCTGTACTTCGTTTCCAGTATTTTTTTTATTTTTTTTCAAATTGAAAAAATAAAGGATAACATAGATTTATCCTTAGCTTCTTCTGCTAAAATCTTCACTGAAGCATCTACATCTAAGAAAATGGAGTAATCCTACTGACCATTTCACCTCATACTAGCCATAAGTTACAGCCTTTGGACACCAATGTTTTCGGGCCTTTTAAAAGGTTTTATAATGAAGCGGCAGATAACTGGATGGTCAACAATCCTGCACAGCTGATATCCTTGAAAGAAATACCTGAACTAGTAAAATTCGCGCTCTTACACCGGCCAATATAATAGGTGGATTTTGACATACTGGTATTTGTCCATACATTACGTTGCTAAAGTCATAAGAGTTAATAGCAACGATTACGACTTATTATGCATGAGACAAGCCTCCGGGATACAAATGTATTTTTCCCGATGTTGCCGATGAATGTTGTGTACCTAAGGATGATCTGGTTAAGTTACCAAACCCCTCCTTCACTGGAGGAACAGCAGGAACGCATAGGACCCTTTCTTTTTCAGTCGATTTTTCCAAATATGAAAATATATTCTAGGTTTTTTGGCAAATATTCTTATGATTGCTGTATTTTTTTCAATTACCTATGTGTATTTTTTGTGACAATTATTATTATTGCAGGGTTAAAGGGCTAAACACTTGTTAACTGTCTTTAATAAATTTGATTTCAACTCGTGACTTTATCGTTACTACTCTTGTCTCAAGCCTCCCTACGCTTGCCTCAAACCTCCCTTTACTTGTCTCAAACCTCCCTTATGAAGGGAGGTTTGAGACAAGTGCATGTTGTACTTATATCAATTATTTTTTGCTCAAATAAGGATTTTTATACTATCCTTGCTATTGTGTTGGAAAATTGAAACCAATAGTTAATCTATATGTGAAAAACTTGATGCAATTACTAAAACACGACAGAAAAACAGGTCGATGGAAAAAAGTGGCTCAACCCTCCCCAGTCTCCCCTAATCTACGTTGTTAGCAACCGTGACAATGCATGTATGGCTGCGCGAAAGTCAGTCAGTAACGGTGCCTCCGGGATACCTGGTGACCTCCCGGAGTACCCAGCCTTACTACCGCAAGCGGGGCTCTGTGGTGGTGGACATTCAATTCCCGCAATTGTTATTTAAATCATCTGACCACTGACAATCTATTTCTAAGTTGAATGTTGTTATTAGCAGTTCATGTGATAGTTCCACTAGAAATGTTTTCAATTTCTGACGCTGTTAATAGCGCCGTCAATACCTTGTTACCACCAAAGTTATCCACCACCTCGATACAACGGTGGAGTGGTTTGCAATTTTGGTTGATGGAACAGTAATAAATGAACGCGTCATTTCTTCAATCTACAATTCACCAATGAATATAAAAACGCAGTTGGTCGATTGGTGGATCTACCGGTGAATAAAAGAACATGCCTTGTTTATGTAGTTTTTTTGGTGAAAATAAGTTTAAACGAAAGTATGATCAGAAGTATTATTCTATATTCGTATTTTCATTGCTCCTAGACAATATTGTTTGTATAGGACATAGGACAGCTTATAGTTTTATTTTTAAAATATTTCAATAAGCTAAAATTTTAAAATTTCACATATCCCATACCCTATACAAACAGTACGCCACTGTCAAAACGGAAACGACTATTCACCATTTGCAACCTCCTATTTGGACGCAAACTTATTTGGTAAATGCTCCTTCCTGTCTGTTTTATAATCTAAGAAAAATGTCCACTGAAATATCGTGGCGCCACGGAAAAGTTTATGGACATTTCCTTAGTTGCCATGGTAACTTGTCAAAATTAAGATATCTTATCAGTTAAAAAGTAGTGGTGTGACATTGTCACAGAAAAATAAGCCTCTTTTCAAAAATTTTATAATACGCCTATGAAGAGGAGAATGTGTCCAAATCAATTATTCAACTTAAAAAATTTTATCGTACGCCAATGGTGAATGGGAATTTTTACAAATCAGTGATTTCCTTATACAAATTTTATCTTACGTCTATAGCAGAAAGAAATGTTTGCAAATAAATGTTTCCCTCTTAAAAGTTGTATGGTATCATTTGATTAAAAATAGTTAGTTGGTTGGTAACATAAAAAAACTGGATATCTCCTTAGAATTGCACCTTGAATGCAATAGAAATAGCACCAAACCGATCAAATTGCAATTGTAGAAACTGATAGCTGGGTGTCAACTGCGTATGCTTTCGATCATGAAAACTTGCATTGCATTGCACGTTGTATTGCACCATGTTAAGCGTCCTTCAAGGATTTCAAAAGGCAGAAAATATACAGGGTGATTCATTTGAAATAACAATGTTCATTATTATTCCCCAAAAAAGGAAAGATCTGACAATGTAAATACCACCATAATATCGGCCATATCAAAAAATCTTTGCACATTAAAATCTATAAAAATCGTGCAAACCAGTTCCGAGATAATTAAGGCGTACCATACTTGAAAATCACTCTGTATCTATTAGAAGTACTCAAAATCCGCAAAAGTTAAACTAGTAGTGTAGAGTACACGAAGCTTCTAGAATGTTGGGAGTAGAAAATACAGTGTGGAAACCACTTATGGAATAAAATTATTTGTCATTATTTTAGGAAATTCTAAAAAAAAAATGCCGAGACACGTCAACTTTTGAATTGAGTTGTGCGTTATGTAAACATAAATTTAAATGTACAGGGTGATTCACGCAAGGTGTTTTTTTTAATGAAACACACTGTATATTTGCATATTTTTGAAATCCTCTTAATGAACCGATTTACCGATTCCAACAAACTAAATAATGTATGGTCAATTATGAATTATACGGGGTGAAATTTTAAAATTAATAATTTATTACACTTGAAATATTGGTACTTTTTTAAATTAGCTAAATATGGATTTATCAAAAATCTGAACTAACTAATTATTAGACGTATTTGTATATTAAACAAAACCTGCTACGCCCATGAATTTCATCATAAATACCTAAAAATTGCCTAAAAACGCCAATAATGCATAACAATGAAATATTTAACTGAGACTCACTGAATTGAGATTTTAATGATGATCGGGTAAGGGGATAACTGCAGAAATCAAGTTGAAAGATTGATGAATAAGCTGAACAGAAATGAGATAGCTCTTGGTACCATTCTTTCTTCTGACGAATCAACATTCACATTGAATGGAGAGGTAAACCGACAGAACTGTAGATATTGGTTAGCAGAGAATCCTAATTCGGATGCGTGAGACACATATTCAGTACCCTCAAAAGGTGAACGTTTGAGCCGGTATCATAGGCGACCATATTATTGGTCCTATATTTATAGATGGAAATTTGACAGAGAGAGGGGAATAATTACAAGGAATTTAAATGTAATCACAAAACATTAGAAAGAGTAACAACCTTCAGCTACCTAGGAAGTATCTTAACAGGAGGAGGAAAAATAGATGCAGAACTTAATAACAGAGCAAATAAATCAATCAATCTACAACAAAATTACAGTACCAACTATAACTTATGCCAGTGAGAACTGGGTACTGCAGAAAAGGCATGAAACAAAAATAAATGCAATGGAAATGGAACATTTAAGGAAAATATCAGGTAGTACGAAATGGGACCAAGTTAGGAACGAAAAAATCAGGAGCATAACTAATCAAGACCCAAAAATATAAAATATTAAAAAGAAACAATTGAACTGGTTTGGCCACCTGGTGAGGATGAGGCAAGATAGAATTACGAGGAAAGTTATGAAAATGGGAATATCAAGAAAAAGACGAAGAGGAAGACCCAGGAGGAAATGGATAGACCAGTTCAAAGAAATTGAAAATAAGAAAGGTAAACATTAGGAAAGCCAGGGAGAGAGGAGATTAGCCAGGGACAGAAAATAATGGGAAAAATGGGTACAGAAGGAACTCTAATCCGACGCCTGAGAAGGTATCAGGATAAGAGAAAGAAAGAAAGAATCTAAACTAGATGTATATTTGGCTCTCCACAACTTATATCCAGAATAGCATTGATAAACGGAAGAAGTACGCATCCTTCATGGTTACTTCATGAACTCTGCAAAAGACATCACAAAACCAGTTTTTACCATCTTTTTTCATCACTATTACAATAGGGGAACTTCTCGGACTGGTGGAGGGTTCTATCACTCATTCTTCTTGCATCATGTCAGCTGCCGTCAAGATAGGGAGTATAGGGACAAGTTTTGACCGGTTAGCCGCAGTTTGATCTAAAATACCCCGGTTTTTTAGTGTTAGTTCTGCCAACAGAAACGTATTGAGGTGTTGTTTATACAGTGCTATTCAAAAGTCCCCTCCCCCCTCGTATATTTTGAACGGCTACACTTACATAAATAAAATTTGGTGGGTGAAAATGAAGTGTTAACAGAAGAGTTAACAGAAGACGATCCAGATTGTAGAATGGATTTCTGCGAAAGATTGATGAATAAGCTGAACAGAAATGAGATAGCTCTTGGTACCATTCTTTTTTCTGACGAATCAACATTCACATTGAATGGAGAGGTAAACCGACAGAACTGTAGATATTGGTCAGCAGAGAATCCTAATTGGATGCGTGAGACACATACTCAGTATCTTCTGTAAGTTCCTTGTGGCATTATTTATTATTTTTTCTCTTATTTTTTGGGAATGAAACCACAATGTTGTTTTTAATTTTTTTATTTCGACGTTTCGGTAGCGTTCCAACTACCTTTGTCAAGATTAAACAATGATAAAATAATAAATTATTTTATTTATTATTGTGGTTTCATTCCCAAAAAAGAGAAAAAACATACTAAGTACCCTCAAAAGGTGAACGTTTGGGCCGGTATCATAGGCGACCATATCATTGGTCTTATATTTATAGATGGAAATTTGACAGCTAAAAAATATTTAAATATGCTTAGAAATGAAGTTATTCCTGCGTTGGCAAACTTATATCCCAACGCAATAGATCCTAGCTTACCGAATGAAAATGTTTGGTTCCAGCAAGACGGGGCAATACCCCATTATGCTTTAATGGTAAGAACTTATTTAGATGAAATCTTCCCCAATAAATGGATTGGACGAAGAGGTACTATTGAGTGGCCAACTAGATCGCCAGACCTTACGCCGTTAGATTTTTTCTGTGGGGTTATCTCAAGAACGAAGTATATGCAACACAACCAACTAGCATTGTGGACCTCAAAGACAGGATAACTACAGAAATACGGAATATTTCACCTTAAATTTAAACAGAGTTGAGGAGTTCTATAGGAGACTGCACTATTGCCAACAACTATGTGGAGAACATTTTGAGCATATATTTTAATGTATTAAAATCAAATACATCAGGTATTTTATGTATGTGTTTAATAACTGTAAAAATAGAACTTTCACCCTGTATAATTCATAATTGACCATACATTATTTGGTTTGTTGGAATCGGTTCATTAAGAGGATTTCAAAAACATGCAAATATACAGGGTGTTTCATTGAAAAAAACAACACCGACTATGGCATACTTGCGTGAATCACCCTGAACATTTAAATTTATGTTTACATACCGCACAACTCAATTCAAAAGTTGACGTGTCTCGGCATTTTTTATAATGTTTTAAAATAATGACATAAAGAATTTTATTCCGCTGCTGGAACGCTACCGAAACGTCGAAATAAAAAACATTATGGTGGTTTGATTACCAAAAGAATAAGAGAAAAAAGAATTTGCATAATATTTCCTTCAACTTACGATCATAGGTCAAATATTTTATAAGCATTTTTTTAAGTGTGGTAGTTATACAGATACAAATATTCGATAATTACTTGTTTTAAATCAATTTCATTAACATTAAAAGAATTAGACAATTGAAAAGATTATAATGTATAAAAAGCATACCATAAATATATACTTTTTTCACAAACCACATCCTTGGCAACCATGCACAATAACGGTGACGGCTAACCTAACCTTTTGGTTCTGTTTCCTTAACCAGTCCTTAACCAGTACCTAACCTAACTAACATAATCAAAACGTCAAAACATGCTCAAAATCACTTGTAATCTGTTCTCAAAATTCATAATGCCATTTTTGTTTGCTTTATTGTTTGAAGGTGTTCAATCGGCGATATTAATTGTATTATTTGACTAATCGATTGTGCATTATGGTAATATTAACTATAAAAATATAGTGGTATAGATTATTATTCTTATAAAATGGATAAACATCACGGCGGAGTGTATTGTTCATACAGAGACTGTCCAATTAAATTTTATTCGGAAAGAAAAATAAAGTTCTTTCGATTTCCAAAGGATGAGAGTATTTAATTTAATATCCCGGCTTATGATAAAAGAAATTTTAAAGTTTTTGATATTAACTTTGGTGCTACAAATTATTATCAAAATAGGTGCATAGGTGTATATTGTATTCCCTTTGATAATAAATAAATTAAGAATTATTTGTACTTTAAAATTTGGTTGATTTTTGTAATTATTTGTGTTTCCTAATAATGTATTTATTAATTAATCTCTCAAGAGTAATGACTATTTATAACAAATCATAGGAATGTACATATAGGTATTAAATAAATACATAAATATATATTCGATTATGATTATTGTTTTAATTCATGGCGCAGTTTTAAAGATTTAGTGGAAACTTCCAAAAAAACTAGATCCGGCACTAGAAATTGTTATTGTCCCCGATTCAACACTGCAATTTGGTAAGAAATTCAGAAAATATTTTAAACTGGCAACATCGCGGCCATACCGAGTTAAAGGCCCAAGGTCATTGACGACGGAGCTGAAAATCGTTTGATGTTTTACCGGGATTAATATCTGTTCTCTTTATAATCTGTGCCTTAACTGTAATTCTTGTCAGAAAAAACCACTTTTGTTCGCCATGCTGACCTTAGACTGAACTCCTCTATTGTCATACTGTTTAATTTTCAATCAAAAAGTTTAACCAAAAATTTTGAATAGACATTTTCACAAATTTGTACATTTTTATTACTGAAACACAGTAGTTGAGATAATCACAAAATATATCAACATCTACGGTACTTTTTACCAAATTAACGACAATATAATAAACAATTGTTTATATATTGCGGAAAAGCGGATCAAAGAAAAATTTCTTACCTTCAACTGCGTCCATGTTATACCAAACAAGCTGTCATTGTCCTTGCATATCTGTATAAATCTCTCCCACACCTTACTGCATCTTCCTAACGAACATAACGCTATAGGATCCCCTACTACTGCAACTAAACTTTGTGCACGGGTAATAGCCGTATTTAATAATTTAGAATTCGAGAGAAAACCATAATCGACTTCGGTACGTCCCGTATCGGTACTACAGGTTTTTCTCGTACGCACCGTAGACAATATAATCGCTCGAAATTGTTTTCCTTGAACATTTAACACTCTTTCCACGCATACATTATCCACACGTCGTTTTCTCAATTCAGATCTGATTCGAAATACTTGATCGGCATAAGGAGTAACTACGCCAATAGATTGGTCGGTGTAAGCACCCCATTCAGCCGGCCAACTTCGCTTTAATTCGGAAACTCGTTCGACTACTTCGTAAACTTCGGAGTTGTTGTAAAACGCTGTCGAGTTTTTGTCTTGAATGTCCTCACCTCGGGTGGTGAAAAATGTTAACGGGTAGAATTTGACGTGGCGGGGCTGTAAATAATGATATAATCATAAGTATGTCTCTTTTATATATCGTGACAAATAATGTACCGGGTATCCCAATAAGAATGGCTCCCGGCCATATCTAGGGAACCAACCGTTTATAGTACAGGTTCGGGAAAAAAATTCATGACACAAGTGACCTCGAGAAAAACCTGGATATTATTCACAAAGTTGTAGGTCCACCGCTAGAGGGCGTATTTGACGGTAAAAATTTTAAATGTAAAATTTTTCAAAATTTACCCAATTGATAAGCATATTAAATATTATAATCAGATTCCTCGACAAATTCTGCATATTTTTAATATGACAAGTTCAAGTCTATATCTCAAATGAGGGGGGGGAGAGTGGGAACCTTGTTACGAAAAAACGCCTGTAATTCCGGTTCTGCTTGACCGATTTAAATAAACTTGATGTTGTTTAAAAGAGCTTTTTTGTTGAACCATCGAAAATTTGTGAATATGAATGATTTCGATACCAGGTTGGATTTTTGCAACTGGCTCTCACATATGATACAAAACATTGAAGCTGCTGTTTTCTCCACCCGTCAGCGATTGATTTCATGCATTGAATATGATAGACGACATTTCGAGCATCTAGGGCGGTACTAATTACGTACCCAGTTATTTATCAATGGTTTCAATTGTTCGATTTATCACATTATTTAAGAATTCGTTCTCATTGCTAGTATCGACAGCATTACATTTAGGTAATCTAGTGGAAACCATAACATTAGTATGATAACAGTTTGAATTACTGCAGACCAATGTGAGATCTTTTCATTCAGGCTAAATTTAATAATTTCTGTTGACGCGAACCAGTTCTATAGTCTAAGAGCCCGTGGAAAGCAGACTGTATGTATTTTACCAAAGGTGATATTCTGGTCAGAGACTCTCCTATAGATGCCCAACATGAATTGGGGAATCACTAAGCCCAACGGAGGTAGCTATGACGTCACTCAGGTAAGACAGGTACGTAAATTATACTGAATTCAAAAGTATTTTACCAAAGCTGCCATTTGGTCACAATAACGAATATAATAAATACAGCGAGAAAAATTAATGGCAGACGCCTTTAGATTTTTTTATATGGGGTCACATAAAACAAGCAAAAAGCCTTTACATCTCAGCCGTGCGACGAATGAAGGCATACTGAGAAGGGTTGAAAAATGAATTGAAGTTCAAGGTAACAATTTTGAACATTTACTTTGAAACATAAGACTATCAACTTCATAAATATCAAATTTCTTCATTTTTTTAAATAGAACCAACCTGTTTTTCCTATTTTAATGCATTCAGGAGAAAAAAATAAGGCAAGTTCATGTATACTTCCCTATACCCAAACCTTACCTTACCTTACAAATATTAAATGTTTTCTGTAAATTTTTAGAGATGCAGGTGTGGTCTAAATTTTGATACAAGCACTAAGAAATAAAAAAATTTATGTGAATTTACTTTTAATACATGGTAAATATGACAAAGTTGTTACAAGAACATGTGCTTTATTTGCAGTAAGATATCCAGATTGACCGCGATCGAAATCGCACATTGTTAAAAGAATACTTGACAATTTGAAGCTATTCGGTTAATTATAAGCAAAAGTTAATCGAATTAAACCATTTGTGACAATAATAAGATATGCTACCAAATTTTATGGAAAATTAAAAGTCAAAGAAAAATAGTCTTGTTTCAAAGTAAATGTTCAAAATTGCTACCTTGAACTTCAATGCATTTTTCAACCCTTCTTAGTATGCCTTCATTCGTCGCACGGCTGATCATCATCTCAGAAAGAGAATTGAAGGAATTTCGAACTCTTAGCTCACAATCTTCTTTAGATGTTAAGGCTTGTGAGTAAACCTCTTGTTTTATGTGACCCCATATAAAAAAATCTAAGGGCGTCATGTCGGGAGAACGAGGGGGCCACCGAAAAGGACCATTATTTGCTAACAACCTGTCTTCAAATTGCTCTTCTAAAAATGTATTTTGGTTCTATTTAAAAAAATGAAGAAATTTGATATTTATGAAGTTAAACTTTGAACACTTTTTATACACACCCTGTATAAAATGAAAAATTTTTCAACATAGATTCGAATACGTTTGACCTTGCTTAAGGAAACCGAAGAGAAACCATTTTCATATCTTCAAGGGTCCTTTCGTAAAAAAATAATGTATAAGGGTCTTCAACGGTCATATTTTCTACAAAAAAATTAATAACTCAAAAAGTGTGCATTTTTCGAAAAAAGTTTTTAGACAAAAGTATACTAAAATACTACGTAGATCTCAAAAATGTATTAATATACAGGGTGTTCCATTAAAAATAACAAAGTTACAGACGACTTCCGGTAGAAACGGAAGTCGGTTAACTTTGAAAATATTTTAGTTGAAAAGATCGTATCCGAAAACCCAAACGTGGAAATTTTCGTGATTTTACTATAAGTATTTTGCCATATACAGATAGTTTTCACTCGTCGCGGGACACCCTGTATATTGTCGTCTGCCGCAGTATTATAACCGGAGTAAACGTCTGCCATTTCGAAAATAAACTAGTAATACCATCCCAAATAACATATATAAAAATCAGATTTGTTAAAATACTTTTGAAAAATATTTTTTTTTCAAATTTTCAAAAGCGTCTGCCACGAGTTCAAAACCAAAAAAATCGTCTGCCATTAATTTTTCTCGCTGTATTTATTATATTCGTTATTGTGACCAAATGGCAGCTTTGGTAAAATACTTTTGAATTCAGTATAATTTACGTACCTGTCTTACCTGAGTGACGTCATAGCTACCTCCGTTGGGCTTAGTGATTCCCCAATTCATGTTGGGCATCTATAGGAGAGTCTCTGACCAGAATATCACCTTTAGTAAAATACATACAGTCTGCTTTTCACGGGCTCTTAGACTACTAGACGTTGGAAGAACAAATCCCGCCATTCACCTGTTTCTTACGATATCTCAGGATAGGAAAGATAGCCTTGCGGTTTGCAGTGTTTTATTAGTAATTTAGTCTACTTTTCAAAGACCTACTTGAATTTGTATGCTTCCATTTAAAATTGTTACGAGAAAACACAATATTTAAAAAAAATAAAACAGTGCCCTCTAGCATTTATGTTATTGATCAGACTGCTTCAGATTTACAAATTTTCGATTGTTCAATAAAAGCTCTTTCAAACAACATCAAGTTTATTAAAATCGGTCAAGCAGAACGGGAATTACAGGCGTTTTTTCGTAACAAGGTTCCCACTCTCCCCCACCCCTTATTTGAATAGATAGACTTAAATTTGTCCTATTAAAATATGCAGAATTTGTCGAGGAATCTGATTATAATATTTAATATGCTCCTTAATTGAGTAAATTTTGCATTTTAAAATTTTAACTGTCAAATACGCCCTATAGCGGTGGACCTACAACTCTGTAAATAATTTCCAGGTTTTTATCGAGGTCACTTGTGTCATGAATTTTTTTTTCCCGAAGCTGTACTATAAACGGTTCCCGAGATATGGCCGAGAGCCATTTTTATTGGTACACCCGGTACTTTTATTATGGATAACTAATCTTTATCTTTATTTTATGAAGCAACATATCACATGACATTATTCGATAGCCTTAGAATCTCGGTCGTTGACGTGAGTCAGTGGTAGCAGCATTAAGAGGGACAACAGTTTCTATAGAATAAGTATATTTTTTTCTTTTGTACATTAGTACTTCAAATAGCACTTCAAATAACAATAACACGCTGTATTTTATACGGATTTTAATTAAGAACTGTGAAAGTAAAAAGAAAACATTGCATAAAAGTAAAATGAATTTATCTGGGTTGAGATATTTAAGAAGCGTGAGTAGGAAGATTGGAATAGGTAAAGAGGTTGTTAGGTGAGTCAAAAGAAGGCTGTTAGGAAAGCCAAGAGAGAGTCCTGGAGAAACTTCTGTCAGAGTATATCAGATTTACCTGTCAGTTGTAGAATTCACAAGGCTCTCTCCAGAGATCCGGCACAGGGCGTTGGAGCAATAAAATGCCTAGGCAGCACCTATATGAACTCTGCAAGGCAGTCCCTGTAGCTACTGGTTCAGATTCACTTTCCCGGTATTCGGTTTCTGGAGGACCAGAGCGACCCAAAAAGGAAGATTGGAAGTTGGCAAATAACATAGTCACTCCATTGGAAATTGTATGGGCAGTGAACGAATTCTCACCATACAAATCACCTGGGGAGGATGGCATCTTTCCAGCTTTGCTACAACAGGGCAGTGAAGAGCTTTTACCCCATTTGGTCAATTTATTAAGAGCTAGTCTGGCTTGGGGGTATATCCCTCTAGAATGGTCAGAGGCGAGGGTTGTATTTATACGAAAAACGGGGAAAGTGAATAATTCACTTCCCAAATCCTATCGTCCGATCAGCCTGACCTCGTTCTTAATGAAATGTCTAGAAAAAATTTTAGACAGGCATATTAGGGAAGGGAGGCTACGAGAGTATCCGCTAAATTCCTCCCAGTATGCTAATAAAACGAGCAAATCAACAAATTTGGCGTTAAACAATCTAGTGGGGGAAATCAGCCCTTCCCTTGGCAACAAGGAAATAGCGCTGGCGGCCTTCCTAGATATAGAAGGGACGTTTAATAACGCCTTTCCAGAATCCATATGGAGAACTGTGGAGCGAAGAGGAATCTGCAAACCAATCCGTTACTTTATCAAAAGCATATTATCAAACCGGTACATCACTGCATCACTGAATGGAGTCACGGTAAGGGGCATGGCGGCCAGGTGGTGCCTACAGGGGAGGGTGCTTTTCCCTCTTTTGTGGTCACTACTGGTTGACGATCTCCTGGGTGAATTATCTAGTCAAAGGATAGATGTGCAGGGTTATGCTGATGATATAGTAATAATTATTAGAGGCCAATTTGGGACCTCAGCTGCAGACTCTGTGGCATGGAGACCGTAACCCATAACTTATCTGACTGTGAGGCACTGGACTCAAGGAGACAAACAATCTTCGGAGAAGGCAATGTGCCACCTGTGAATGGCACATATCCAATGGACCTATATCGTCTACTTGAAGGTACGGGGATAACTGGATGGGTGGTTAATGTGGGAGTAGAGTACAATAAGCCAATAGGCTGCAGTGCTCCCGGCATCAGAACGGCTTCCAAAACACACAAAAAAATATTGAAGAGGGGGAACAGATGTCTGTGGTCCCCATCAAAACCGTATTCCCTTCACAAGGAGGAAAAAATTACAGCGACTCCGCCAGCTAATTTTAGGCGACGTGAGCATTCCTTTTGCGACGGAGGTGGAATATCTAGGAGTAATCTCAGATAAACAACTCACCTGGAATGCCTACTTGGAAAGAGTTACTAACAAAGCCAGATTATCCCTCTGGAATCTCAGAAGGGTATGTGGAAAATCTTGGGGTATGAACCCCAAACAGATTTACTGGCTTAACCAAACAATGGTCACGTATGGCTCAGCAGTCTGGTGGAACAAAGGTCTACAAAAGACAGCTAGAGCAAAGCTGCATTACCTGGCCATTACCGGAGCAATGTCATCCACACCAAAGGCGGCTATGGAAGCCCTCCTGCAACTAACTCCTCTCCACATTCACTTGGAGAAGGAACCAGGAGAGCGGCTCATAAAATGATATCAGTGGAGAGGCAAATAAATGAAGAGACCCTGAGAGATCACTCAGGATTGATGAGGGAAATACAAAATCATCACATTCTTGGGAGAATAAGCCGTTTAATGTCCTCATTCCCACGAGAGACCAATGGGATAGCGAAGAAATCTCCTTTCTAGAAACGGACTACGTGATTTACACTGACGGATCCAAAACCGGAAACGGGACTGGAGCGGTGGTTTTCAGCAGGAGGCCCAGAGTTTAAATCACAGCCAACCTGGGCAGGTACGCTACCGTCTTTCAGGCTGAAGTATACGCCATTGAACTGGCTGCAAGAGAGCTGATGCATTAACCTGTGGTAAAAAAGAACATACACATCCTGTCAGATAGCCAGGATGCTCTTAAAGCACTGAGCTCGAACAGGATAAAATCCAAGATGCTATATAACTACAATTCCTTGAAATACTAGGCAAGAGAAACAGAGTCATTTTGACCTGGGTGCCGGCGCATCGAGGAGTGGAGAGCAATGAGGAGGCCGACACTCTGGCAAAAAAGGGATCAGAGACATTATTTATTGGACCTGAACCATTTTTTGGTATTGCGGAAAGCACTGCTAGATCAGCCATGGCTACCTGGGCGAAGAAGAAAGCCTACAGGTACTGGGCAGACATACCGGGGCTTCATATACTACCCTTCTAGTACAAAAAAATAAGCAGATCCTGGAATAGAGTAGAACAAACCTACGCATTCTGACGGGACTGCTTACAGGACATTGTAGATTAAATTACCACCTAAAGAAGATGAGTCTGGTTCAGACCTCGGACTGTAGGTTCTGTAATTTGGAGGACGAAACCGCGGAGCACATACTATGCTCATGCTCAGCCTTGGGCAGGGTAAGGTATAATACATTCGGTTTTAGTACCTTAGAACCGAACGACTTTAAAAAAGTGCAATTATTGAGGAGTAGACGATTCGAAAGCCCATAAAAAATAGATTAAAAAAATGGATATAGCAAAGAATAGGCGAAAAAGGAAAATTGAAACGACTAAAGTTGATGGGCAGAATCCCACGACTTAAAGGGTGAAAGGACCAAATTAAACCAAAATTCATTATGGAAAATCACATCACTGATAGTGGAACAAATATTGTCACAAAAAAGTACAGAACTAAAAAAATGGGATACAGCAAAGAGGATCGAGGCGACAAAAAGAAAAAAGGAACTTGTAACATGTTGACAATATAAATATCGTCGGTGAATTGAGTTCTAGGAAATTATTCCTAAAAAAATAAAAACTTAGCAATACAAAATGGTTATGAAAATATAAAATAAAGGTGACAATTAAAAGCGGGAATGAGAAAAGCAGGAAAATGAGAAAGTTTTGACGTGTTCACTCTTTAGAAGTAACACTACTTCACACTACTCCAACGGACAATTCAAAGGGTGGGTCACCCAAAAGGCGCAGCTGGTCTTACGCTACAAATTATGAAATCAAACAATTTTATTTTGTTAAATCTACATTATATTTAACCTTAAAGTGACGCGTTTCGCTAACACAGTAGCTTTTTCAAATGAATGGAGGTTAAATGAGAAATTTTCAATTTATACAGTGCCTTAATA
>CAJUYG010000478.1:26427-41010 GCA_910591675.1 Galerucella calmariensis
TATTAAGGCACTGTATAAATTGAAAATTTCTCATTTAACCTCCATTCATTTGAAAAAGCTACTGTGTTAGCGAAACGCGTCACTTTAAGGTTAAATATAATGTAGATTTAACAAAATAAAATTGTTTGATTTCATAATTTACTATGGATCTACATCACGTAAAAGCCTCATCTATTCAATTTTACGCTACAAACTTGAGAAAAGTATTGAAAAATGGACTGGAAATAAATATAGATCGAAGATCGATGTGAAGCGAAGAATGTGTCGAAAATAAAAAGTGATCCGAGGAAAAATTGTCACAATGACGAAATCTATGATAGAAACCAGAAATTAACAACAGGAATAAGGAAAGAGTGTATGTGAAAAAAGGGTAAAGTCAATAGAACTGTATTGTGTCAGACCTGTAATGAGGATATGTAGAGGTCTATGAAAAAAATTACATCTGGAATCATCTAGAACTGTCATCAAAAAGTTGACAGTGCAATTGAAATTAGTTAGTTAGGTTTGAGTTGTTAGAGATTTGAATTCTGTGTTTAGAAATGTGTTGTGAGAGGTAGATTGGGTCGTAACTGTCAAAATTGAATAAATAAAGGTTTAGAAAGCAGATGAGTAACAATATGAAAGACGAAGAATTAAATTTTTTAATAGTGGAAGACATTCAACTCACCTGTTTGCTGCTCGATATGAGTTTTTGGTCGTAGAATGATTCAGATGTGAACTGTATAATACTTTCGTGAGCCCTGTAATTTTCACATAATAAAATCTTACAAGGAAACTGACCAGGATAATGATCATACAATCTTTCGAGTAAAGATATATGAAGATTTCTTTCTTTAGCAAACGGCGAAAAAATATCCGGACCTAACTGCATGTGATCTCCTGCCAGTACTATCCTTGTGCTGAAACAATATTGAACTGATATTGGAAAGAAAATATTTTTTTTAATTATTTTTTCTCACTTGTCGTGCGCTACAGCTAGTGGAGTGACAGTTTCACATTCAATGGCTTGAGCTGCTTCATCCAGGAGAATGTGCGTGAAAAAACCTTGAGGAAGACCCATTGCTGATAGATATACGGATGTGGAAAAGGTTACAACAACAATTTTATGTTTCATGATGTCATCTAAAGAGGGAATTTCAAAACTTCGGTAATTTCCATTATTTTTTATCAGACAATACTGAAAAATATGGAAACGATAATGTATGAATTCACTGGAAAATTTCAAAATTATAGTTTCGCCGTCCCTGACTGTAGCTGAAGCACGCGAAAATCAATTCCAAGCGTTAGTTTTTGAAAATAAGAATGATTTTTGGGTTCTCTTTCAAACATCCAACTTTGAACGAGAAGCATGTGCCTAAAGAAAATGGAGATTATTACCTAGAGAAGCAGAACAAATTAAGTATCAAGGCATGATAATTTCTATTTCATGATATTACGATTATATTGAATTTGTTTTGTTGGAATCAAAGAATAGAGTTTTTTTGGAACACGTGTTTTTTGGTACAAAGAAAACATAGTTTTTGTGTGACACATACTTTTCGATCGAATGTGTAGAAGTTGGAGACTATTTCTGCCTTAATTGAAAAGGTAATGATTATCGTGTGATACATTCAGTCTCACAACGGTATTTTATTTGGGAATTTATACGAGAAATAAATCGGTAAATTCAAATATGCAGTTGCCCTAAGGCATTGGTACTTTTATATCCTTAATATATAAATAAAAGTTGATCAGTTAAATCATATCTAGTGGATACAATTTACGAGGGGTAACAATTACTCGCTGTGTTTTTTTTTGATAACTGATTAATCGGAAAATAATAATTCAGTTTTTATTTGTTTGTTTTACTTCCTTTGGTGCTTGATCTTTGTTAAATGAAGAGAAGGCACATTTTATGGAAGCTTGGTTCTGGTAATGAGAATTAAACTAAACCAATTTTTTTGTTCTGGTAAATTGACCAACTAGATTTGTCAATTTTATTTTAAATTATTGATTTACACACAGTTCCTTAATCCAAATTAATTCAGTTCACCTTTGACATACAAATTGTATTCAATCTCATCAATCTTAATTTTTGTATAAAATATCAAAATTTATAGTCTTATTCACTTGTAGCATGGCCTAAGTTTGGGGCAAGTTCAAGCATTTTTAACAAAATGTTGCTATCATTAGTATTTTTAGGGTCATATCACGATACACTTACTCACGGTATGATGATTTCTACTCCAAATTGCGTCCGAGCCGCGCAGTTACGTTACGCGGGAACCAGAAATTTCCTCTCAACACTCTTTTAATTCATTGTGTTTTCATGCAATACAAGGTGTTGTTAGCTTTAATTTCAATTTTACTGGAGTTGATTCGTTTATTTGGAATTTTATTACCCACTAATTTTTTTTCCATAGGAGCCGTCCCTTCGCTGGTACCACCTCAGCCTCCTGGGCTTATTGTGGGTACTCCTAGTGTTCTGACTACAACCTATTCAGCCAATCCGTTCCCTGTATTAGCTCACACAGGTTCTTTGCTGGTTGGTTGTAGAATTCTTCTGGAGTCATTTGGGTTCGGCAATACAGTTTCTGCCTTCTGTGGTCCAGCGACTCACAGTTGCATAGTATAAGCAGAGCTGTTTCGGTATCCTTTTTGCATCTTCTGCATGTAAGGTCTCCGTTATACAGCCCTATTTTGTTTAGGTGCTCCTTTGTGGGAAAGTGTTCCGTAAGTAGCCCCGTTATGGTGCGTAGTTTGTTGCTGCTCATTGAGAGCAGTTCTTTCGTTACTTTTTCTGATCGTTCTTTTATGAATTTTTTCCCATGTATTTGCCTGGTCGTATTCTTCCAGTGGTTATTGTGTTGTTCTTTCATCCACCCTTTTAACCATGACCTCGTTAAGCATCTGGGGATGCCCACAGCAGGTTCGGGTCCGTTCATCAGAGTTGACGATCCTACTCTTGCGAGTTCGTCAGCTTATTCATTGCCTGCGATTCCTTTATGACCTGGGACCCACTCCAGTGTTACACTGTTCCGAGTCGCCAGTCTTCTAAGTTCTTCGCCGCATTCCCATACTAGCCGAGATGTCACCCTATAGCTCTGAAGTGCTTTAAGGGCAGCTTGACTGTCACTGTAGATCCTGATCTGCCTGTTGTAGTAGGCTCTTATATTATTTGCCCTTGCACATGCAAGTATAGCATAGACCTCTGCTTGAAATATAGAGGCGTATTTTCCTAGCGCGACGATTCCTTCATATTTGCTCGTCTTGCTGTATATGCCCGCTCCGGTGCCGAGCTCATTTTTTGATCCGTCTGTATACCATATCAGTTCATTCGCTCTACTAAGTGGTGGTGCGGTCTCTTCCTCACGCTCCTTTCGATCTTTGATGACAATCTCGAAGTTCTTGCGAAAAATATATCTGGTGGTCATGTGGTCTGTTGGCATTTTGAAAATGTCATCATCCACATGCCTTGTAGCGGAGGAAGGTTTAGCATTGTCTCCAGTGCCGCTGTAGGAGTAGTCCTCATTGCCCCTGTAATGCCAATCCATGCAAGTCTTTGGGCCTTGCTTAGTTTTAGCATAGGAGAGGATTGTCTGATCTTTGGCCACCATACCAGAGATGCGTATGTGATCCTGGGAATGACAACCATTTTGTAAAGCCAGTGTACCATGCTGGGTCTAAGTCCCCATTTAGTGCCGTAAGTGCGTCTGGCAACCATGAAGGTCACCTCAGCTTTATTGATCACGTGATGAAGGTGTCGGTTCCAAGTTAAGCCTGGGTCTAGGATAACCCCAAGATATTTTACTTCATACGACAATCGTATTGGTTCACCTTGAAGCGTCAGAGGGCCAAGTCATTCCCTTTTCGTTCTTCTGGTGAACGCAATTATCTGTGTTTTTGAAGGACTAATGCGTAGCCCTTCTTTTACAGTCCAGCCTGTTACTACATTTAAAGCCCTCTGGAATCTGTCTCTGGTTGTACTGTTGTATTTACCTTGGGATAGAATTACCAGGTCGTCCCAGAATTCCTCGTCGCCTTAGCTATAGATTCATAGGAGGTGTTGTCAAAAGCTCCTTCTATATCAAGAAAAGCTGCGAGCAATACCTCTTTGTTTTCCAGCACGTATTCAGCCCTTTTTATGAGTTGATGTAATGCTGTTTCGGTTGATTTTCCCTATCTGTATGCATATTGATCTCGGTGTATTGGTCTTGTAGCCAGTATACCGTCTCGGATATGTCTGTCTAGAAGTTTCTCAAGAGTCTTCAGCAAAAATGACATTAGACTGATTGGTCTCAGAGCTTTAGCCGTGTCCTGTCCAGATTTTCCAGGTTTTGGTATAAATGTAGCTCTGATACGTTGCCAGGTTCTTGGAATATGCCCTAGAGCTAGGCTAGCTCTGAGCAATTCACTTACCCTGTAGTGCAGTGTATTGCCTCCTTTTCCGGTAGGTCTTCTCTCATCGTTGGTCGACAATACAACAACTGTGCAGTAATCCAAGTAATTATTTTAACAAAAGTTTAAACAAAAACTAATAGGCTGCCGTTATCCCTTAATTACCTATCTGGATTACTGTTCCTGGGAAGAGCAGTTCCTGGGATTAGCAGTTCCTGAGATGCAAGTTCCTTGGTGACAAACAAGTCCCTTGAAAAATTTCCCAAGGCTACAGTTCCTTGAAGACATATAGTTTCCTGCATAAAGTTTCCTGGGATACAATTTCCCGAAGCTACAGTTTCCTGGAATGAAATTTCCTATGGCTACAGTTCCTTGGAATACATCAGGCTTTGGATGACGAATGTTCACAAAGAGATTTTTCAAAGTTTAAATATGTAAAGTATAAAGTTGGGCTTCATCTTCATAAACATATGTATTTGTGCTAAGTATTTTTTTGTTGTATTTGCTACTAACCCATCTTTTTTTGTGATTTTAAGACTGTAATTATATTCATTTTATTATTATACAGAAACTTTAAGTTCTTTCTTTTAAGCAGATTAAAAGTTAGCTGACCATTAAATTCGATTTTCTCTCTAATTTTCTTTCCTAAAAAAAAAGGGAAAGAAAATTAGTGGCGCCCTAAAATTACTTTTTCTATTTTTTTTTCTAGTTTTGCTTAAGTAAATTCTTTTCTTTATATTAATAAGGTAACAAGGCCCTGCGAACTGGCTAAGGTTACCTCCAAATTTATTGGTTAGTTATGCAAGAGCCTGCATTATTCACTTTATCTTTTTTTACGTCATTCAGCATCACAATTTCATCAGCGAAATTGAGCAACTTTTGTTTCATTTGCACTCTAAAATAGTGTTTCAGTGTTCTTTAATTTCGCCCACCCATAAATATTTCTGTTTAAAATTTTTTTTTAATGTAAAAAATATATATTACCTACATATTTCTACACGTTTTGTACATTGTTAACTCCCAGCATCATTGTACTTACCAAAAAAAGATAACTAAGTTACTGATAATGAAGTAATATTTCATATTATATCTGAAAAACCATGTCGCATTTAAATAATCATTCATAAAGTGGAAATATGCATGAAAATTAAACACAAACTGAGTATTTCCCATATATTTAGCATTGTACATCACCGATTGAGATTCCCACATGACGTTACACGCTGTCGGCTACATGCGCATGAACATACCGTGAGTAAAAGGCTAAAAACACATGTGGCGGTTTGTGCATAGTCGGCCGACCACAGCACACCCTCTAGCAGTTTAACTTTCATCTACAATTTGTATCCAAGTTATAATATCGTGCCCGGCCGCTTGAGAGCGCATTAGTAGCGTGACGTTGCAGAATCGCCCAATCGGAGGACGGAGGGAACGTCATGTGAACTGTCAATTATTGAAAGTTACAAAATGGTTATCACCCGTCAACTTTTCAGTTGTGTTTGGTTGTGTTTATTTGTTTCGCCTGTGCTTCCGATTAAAATATCCGCTCTCTATTAATAAGTCAATATTTTACCTTTTAAATAAAGGTTTATGGTAGCTATATATCTTTAGAGTGGATTATGATAATCAATGATTTCAAGTTTCAAATTCTCCGTGGTGGAACTGTTTTTCCGAGATTTTCATATGTATGTATTTATTTATAATATATATTTTATGTATATATATATATTTAATATAAAATGATGAACAGCTTCGAAGTTTTCTTTCAAGTTTCCAAAAATATTATTGAGATTTCTAACGTAAATAATACATTATTTTTAGGATGTAACTATAAACTATATATTACGTAGAATTATACTTATAGATCTCACTATATATTCATCTTATTTAATTTTTTGAAAAATAGTTAACAACAATAGCCAGTTTGTCGAATTTAAGATAAAGACACTCTTGTATTTTGTTTATTTCTTGGTGTACATATTGGAATTTTTTACAGTCATTTGAGTGTGAAAAAATATGAAAAAATATGTGCACATTGAAATAATTCAGGGATATCCATCTTATATTTAATATTTAAATATCCCGCCCTTATGCCCGATTTCACCAACCGTCTCGTAAAGTTAGGTAATATCCAAGTCGAATTTAGGAATTTCTAAATGCGCGTGGTCCAACGTAAATTGTGTTTAGAAATTCCTAAATTCGACTTGGAT
Source organism: Galerucella calmariensis (assembly GCA_910591675.1). Classification (NCBI taxonomy): domain Eukaryota; kingdom Metazoa; phylum Arthropoda; class Insecta; order Coleoptera; family Chrysomelidae; genus Galerucella; species Galerucella calmariensis. The sequence continues at coordinate 33,015 of CAJUYG010000478.1, forward strand.
ATTACCTAACTTATTTATTCTTCTTCTTGCTCCTTTTTTGAGCTACAGCATTGTCAATGTACACACTTCACATTGATTGTCTAGTTGTCATATTTTTTCGTTGTGTCAGATAGGGACCAAAAATTATTTTATTAATTTTATTACTAGTTAATATTGACAACGGTAGCTGGAACGCTACCGAAACGTCGGAATAAAGAATAAAAAACATTGTGGTTTGAATCAAAAGAATAAGAGAAAAAAGAATAAGTAATACCACAAGGAACTTACAGAAGATATATACACTTCAGGTTAAAACATATATCGTCACTGTGAGGGTGGTTTCGTCCGTTTGCCCCGTTGCCGTAATTCCGATGAATGAGATGGAAACAAATATAGAAAAATTATTTCATGAAGTACAAGTACGCCCTGCAATATAGGATATGCGACAGTAGAGTGCACTTAATACAAGTGCCGATTATTCGTCATCAGAAACATCAATTGTGTATTTGTTCACATACAGAGTGGCAACGTCTACCCTTGTAAATATACCAACGCCTACCAAACACCACCTCATGTATTTTAACCGGCGGCAGCCGTTGGCCGACTCTGCACAAACCGTCACATGTGTTTTTAGCCTAAGGCTGAAAACAGACGGAGCGACTTTCGTCGAGACGGCAGTCGAAATAGAAACGCGGCAATTGTTCAAACGGGGAGATATCTCGTCTAGGAGGCGGTCGTGCCAAGCAGTGCCAAGCAGGTCTCAGACAACAAACAGTGTCGTGCTAGTGCTCAATCAAAAAGCAATGGACCTAGATAATGATTACGTAATGTTACCCTGGTTGTTTTAGCGCAAACGAATGAAGAAAAGGAAAACGGAATGGAACTAAAAAGTGGGAAATAATTCTGAAGTATTCAAGATTTTCAGTAATTAAAAGAAATATCTATGACATATAATATTATGAACACGCTAATAAAAGCGTTTTAGATAATTTAAAACAAAGAATTATTTCAAAACAAAGATCTTGTATGTTTTGAAACAAAAATAGCGAACTTACCGTTGGGAGTACGTCTAAGATCAGTACGTGTAATTGCGACGAAATTTAAACTCGTCTGAATAAGTTCATAACAGGGCCCCTAGACAAGAAGCGTGTGACCCTGTTATATCCCTGTTGTATCATTAGGTTTTTCTTTCTTCTAGTATGTAGGCGTGAGTGAGATTTATTTTTTTCTTTTTGTTTATATAATTTTTTCCTGATGCGACTGGCTGAATGACGTGAGTCTAAGCCAAAAAAAAAAGTTCATAACAGAACATGGAATGATGTGTCGACGCCGCTCGCAATGTCGAATGTGAGTCGCGGAAAAATTATGTGTCGACTCGACTTCAAGCGGCAAGTCGCCGCGTCGAGTGTTGGTGTGTTTCATTAATAAGGACCATGCGTCGACTCGACCGCCGGCTCGACAAAAGTCGCTCCGTCTGTTTTCAGCCTAAGTGTATCGTGGATCATATTAGATTCTCCTCGTGTGTGGTGATCTAGGCACATTTACCCTCTGGCACCTAGAAGTCGTCCTAACCTGACGGAGCTCCGTGAGCTGAAATAGGCTCATCCTCTAAAATAGTCCCTATAAGATCCCAAAGACCACGGAAGTGTGGCTGAAAACACAGGTACCAATCTGAACCCATCAAGTAGGAATAGCACGGAAGAGAATACTCCAAAGATAAGTAAAAATGATTCGAATCGTCACCAAATTAGAGGCTCTTTAACAATTTAACAGTCAAAATTACTTCATACTGTAGACCAAAACATTAAAAATTTGTTAGATCTCAACTTAGAACATAAAGTAGTAAGGAAGGAGCGTGTGCTACATCTCACATAATAAGTAAAATAGACAAAGTCGGCCATTTTGGATAACCATTTTATGACTCAATAAGCGTTTTCGATTATTCACTTTTGGCAGCTAGTAGCAGCTCGTAGTGATTAGAATCCGTTCGTTTATTACCGGGCGTGACGCCTAGACTTACCTTCCCCTTGCCCCTCAAGCACATACCGAAAAGTATGAGCTTCAAGCCACGGACATTAAATATTTGACGTTTGTCCGGTTTGACGTGTATTTAAAAGTTAAGATTGTGTCGATTACGATTTAAACCTTACTAAAAATATCTAAATATGCAAAATTATATTATAAAAACATTATAATCGAAAACTGTTTTTCTAACAACACAGGAAATTCGTTGGCATTGGCATATGACAAGTGGTTTTAAGTATCCTAAAAAATCGTGTTCGTTTTGCTTAAAAGTCGTGACGACTGAGGCGTCACGCGCAAGTGCTTGAAGCCCAAATAAACGAAAGCAACAACCTAAATTTTCACTTGACATGATATGACATGACATGACATGGGCGTATCATTTTGATGTTATTGTAAATAAAAAATAAAATTTAGTGTAAATAAAAATTTAAATGTACCTATGATTGTTTTTTACTTCCTTTTTACCAACTTTAATGTCTATAATGCCATTAAAATAATGTTTTGATAATCTATTCACTCGTAAAAATGTTCAATTAAGTTATTGAAAATATTAACTCCATTTTATAGAAATAGTTTTATCCTAATTAAAATTGGGTACGGCGCCACTGATATATTCTATTCTGCGGCGGCCATTTTGGATAACCATCCCGGTTAACTGTCCTTGGTGTAATGATCCTTCCTTACTACTTTATGTTCTAAGGATCTCAACCTTTGAAAGCTTTGTAAAACATTGTAATTTTTTTTATTTCAAAATTGAAAATCTTCCAACAAAAATATTTGAAAAAAGGAGAAATGGGAAATAAAGAAACTGTGATATATTGATATGAATTTTGTGTTTTGTGTGTTATTATTAAATTTTTATTTTGTTTGTATTGATGTATTCATTTGTTGGGCGCCAATGATATTAAGAAATTTTTTTTATGGTTTTTGGTATCATACACCCCTTACCGGTTTTGAGAACTCTTTAATACTCAGGTTGGGTTCAGGTATTGTATACTTTATTTGATTTAAAAAAAAATTTCTTATTAATTCTATTTACCTTTTTTATTTTTATTTTTATCACTTTAATTGTATTTGAAAACTTTTAGGCCGGTCCTGTGTCCTTGCCCTTGAAATTGTTTGGTAGTGAGCTAAGTTTTGCCAACCTTATCGAAATGGAAGAAAAATTAGTTTTGTAATCTGTGAAATATTAATAATTAATTTTACTGTAAGGCGTATTAATACAGATTTGAAAAGTAAATATGCCGAGACAATTTTAAAACTCTTACCTAAATAGTTTCAGTACAGAATTACCATCATCAGGCTACAATAGAAATGTTATACTTATCAAAAAAAGATCTCATGAGATAATGTTAAAAGTTGAGACAAAATATATTAATATTATTGAAATAAGATGAACATTTTTTGACATTAAATAGTATCAACTACAAATTATTCTGTTTTAAGTCTAAGTGATATTAATATATAAAATAATATCTTCTGTAAGTTCCTTGTGGCATTACTTATTCTTTTTTCTTATTCTTTTGGGAATCAAACCACAATAATGTTTTTTTATTTTTTATTTCGACGTTTCGGTAGCGTTCCAGCTACCGTTGTCAAGATTAACTAGTAATAAAATTGATAAAAAAATTTTTGGTCCTTATCTGACACATATTTTTTCGTTGTGTCAGATAGGGAGCAAAAATGTTTTTATCAATTTTATTACTAGTTAATCTTGACAACGGTAGCTGGAACGCTACCGAAACGTCGAAATAAAAAATAAAAAAACATTATTGTGGTTTGATTCCCAAAAGAATAAGAAAAAAAATATAAAATTACAATACAATTACCTTAATGGAACATTAACAACAGGAAGAAAATTAATTTGCCATCAATCCATACTATAGATTAGACAATTAAGTGGTTCAGAAAGAAAATTATGAAGGATAGTAATTATGAAAATTAAAAAATTACAAATTTGGAGACATTTAAAGAAATTTGTTCAAATTTGCATTTGAAAAATCCAAATGGATAAATGTTGATACTATTTAATGTCAAAAAATTTTCATCTTATTTCAATAATATTAATATATTTTGTCTCAACTTTTAACATTATCTCATGAGATCTTTTTTTGATAAGTATAACCTTTCTATTGTAGTCTGATGATGGTAATTTTGTACCGGAACTAGTTGCTGAACATTTTGTCCTTTTGGTGGACAATATTAAAATTTGTGGTTTGGACTTTGAGTTTTATTGATCCTTCTTGTTTGGATTTTTTACAACCACATTTGAGAAATGGATGAACTCTTGGAGTTTCTTACCTAAATGGTCTTTCACTCCTGAACATTCATACTAATGAAAATTAACATCTAGTTCTTACACAAGTTATGCAACTCCCTTTGTAATGCAATATGTAAAAGGGATAATATACAAATTATTCTTATGTTACTGGTTGAAAACATCTGTTTTTATCAAAATGGACGATTCTACGACCACAATGATGAGAAATAAATATAAAATTTTTATTATCACCACACACATGTAAGTTGATGATTCATATTATAGTTTATCAAATACCTTTTTTTCTTCTACGTTTTGTAATTCTAATGATTACTTACTTTCATGTTTCAGACCGCTCTGGGCCTTGATTCGGATTGCTTCGCTCTAATTCCGTCGTCAGTTTGTAGAATTTTCAGTATAAATGGCCTCCTAGAGTTTTCATTTATGGTTTATTTAGAGGTTTCATTAATTTAAGTGGATATTTAAAACAGAATTTTAACAGGAACTTGTTGTGAAAGGTTAGTAACAATTTTTCACTATATATTTCCACTTTTTACTTTATTGTGACTTAAATTTTAATTATTTTAACAACATAAAAAGAAATTTTCCTTTCAATTCTGTATCTTTTTTAGCTAAGTGACGCTTTCTTCCCCGTTTCTAATCAATAACAACGTAATTCTCTTTTTTTTTCAATCAACAACCATGTGTCTCTTAGTTTTAAGTTTTTTTTTCTATCAGCTGACCAATCAAATTCATTTAATAATTTTTAATTTTTATTACTTGACTTGAATGTTTAATTTTATGTTCTTTTTTTAATATGAAAATTTATTATTAATGTCTTTAAATTCTTCATTTTAGTTTTTATCGTTTAATTCCAAAATTTTAAAAGTTATTTGACATTTGTTTTCATTTCTGTTACTAAGGTCCTTTCTTCCGTTCGAGTTGACAAATCTAAGTTCACTCTTAGTTAATGTCCATAAATATATTCTTTCTATTTTTACTAATGTCAGATTTTATAACCTAACTAATATTTTATTTTTTATTTCTTTAGGTTCTTTCTTTTTAGATTAATTTTAGCCAAGAAACTTTCATAAAGCTTTTGCTGAAATTATATGAAAAGGATTTTAATAAATTAGAAAGAAGTTATCAATATTTCTGTTTAAAGTTCGGTTTAAAGTTCAAATATATTTCAGGTGATTTGTTTATTTTTATTTTGTCAAGTTTAATTAAAATTTTAGTTAATTTTTTGTTAAATATCTTTTGTCAGTTACATTATAAATTTCAACCTGTCTTCTCTAGTTTGATTCATTTTTGTTTATTGATGAGAGAAATTTCCCTTTTAAATAGTTTTTATTTTTTAAATTTTATACTGTAATAACCCTTGTTTGGTGTATGTGATGTATGATACTATTTTCCATAAACATATTTTTTAAATTTTGCATTATTCTTTTTACAACTTCTAATTAACGAGCATCGAGTTTAGATAGGTGGCGCCTAATATTTCGGAATTTTACTTTGTTTATAGCACATATTACTGCAGCTAATTCATTATTTGAGTAAATAAATAAGGGAGGACAGCGACGCAACAGTTCTCCTCCCATCTAACCTCTTTGTTAAATCTGCTCAAGGGTACGAAACCTACTCCCCTGAGTAAAAGCTGGACTTACATCCAAGAGTGGTACAGTTTCATGGCCCACCCTTGAATGCTGTAGTGCAATTATTGCCTGAATCTTAATACCTTTGAATAGTGTAACAACATGTCTAGTTACAAAACCTACCAAAAAGTTTCCCGTTTGTAATAAAAAAATGTTACTAATATACAGTATTTTAAGTCATGTATATGTTTGTATGTTATAAGTAGAGTTAGTGAAACGGTCAGGTAAATAAAAGTAAACCTAGACATTGTTACTTATTCAATTAACCGTTTAACAAGAATTGTTCTCTGATACTTTACGATGATTTCCACTTGCTATAGAAATTCTTTATTTCCACAATATTTTATGTCCACATCTATGTAACTTCATCTTTATCGATTAAGTAAATCATATGAACAAAAATTAGTTTAATTTGCCTCATGGCTAATTCTTCATTTTAACTTAGGTATATCACCCGCAATAGGGTACAAGCATAAATTTTGCTATTGGTGGGAATTGACGCTTTATCAGGTCTCCTAACACCTTGCATGCCTATTTTTGCAAAAAAATATAAACTTTACTTTTAAAACGACTTTAAAAATCATAGAATTTGAAAATCCGCCAAAACGCGCTTTACGTCATAAAGATGGCTGCCCCATGGTGTGACGTCATTTGTGTACGTTCTTATTCGTGTATTACGCTCTGAGTTCTTGTGACCTACTCTGAGTTCTTGTGACCTAATTTGTTTCTGAAAGCTTTAAAAATGGATAAAGCAGAAAAAAAACCCTGGTGGCGCAAGCAAAAACACACTTAAGAGAAGGGCATTACTTTTGTTTGTGAAGACCATTTTAATGTAAGTACCTACTTCTATGCTGGTAATTTTTATTCTTAAATAATTTGAGGTGATGTACCTATATGTCTAGGAATCAACCATAAAAACATCATTTTCTTACGACCACACACCAAAATATGGTTGGTATATATTATATAAATAATAGATAGTTTAAATCGTACTTACGATAATGATTTAACTCCTCTTATTTCCTCTGCATTAAAGCAGCTGTTTGACTTTATAAATTCAAGCAGCATAAATGAGTCTACTTTGGGCAAGTTATCAGTTTGTGCTTTTACAAAACCTTCGCTAGCCATATCTTTACTCACAAAATAAGAAAGAATCGTCACTGAACACTGAACTAGTAAATAAAATATTTTTTCTACTACCGTGCGTAAAGTACGTACTTTAGACACATTTTGGAGTGCGTAAAACTTTATTTTACGCACTAGTGCGTAAAGAGTTTTACTTTACGCACTAGTGCGTAAAGAAAAAATTTCAATATGTATGTAGTTATAGATATCTAGTCTTATAAAAATATAGGTATAATAAACGGATATTAAATCTAAGTTTTTTTCATAAATTGGAGATAGAAATCTATAGAATTCGGTAAAGTAACCTAATAATTATTGTTAAATAATTATTGAGTACTGGAAATAATACGGTGAATAGGTATAAGTTGGCGGTGAGTGACTGACATTTCTTTGTGAATTGAATCTGACATTTAAAATTTAAATTGAGATCTTCCGATTATACCTAGAGTAAGCAATTGTATTTTATATTTAGGAATTTAATATTTTTAGAAAATTATGATGTTATTTTAGATTATTATAAAAAGACTCTTCTAAAGAAAAATTTAACTTACTTTACGCACTAGTGCGTAAAGTATGTTTCTTTACGCACTAGTGCGTAAAGAAAATTACTATTAAACTTTTGTATTTTAATTAAATATTCGCTAGTAGAAAAAATATTGTATGCAATTCGTGTGTAAAGACCTTTTTTTCGACTCATGTGATTGTCGCATTCGCCTGCGGCTCATGCGACAATATTCACATTCGTCAAAAAAAAGGCTACTTTACACACTAGTTACATAAATAACTATTATTCTAAAAGTATTAAAATATCATCGGAAATATCGACTATTTCCATTTTCCACTTTACGTTGACTTTTAAAAATAAAAAAAAGCACACACAAAAATATGGTTGGTATATATTATATAAATAATAGATAGTTTAAATCGTACTTACGATAATGATTTAACTCCT
>CAJUYG010000478.1:41020-66774 GCA_910591675.1 Galerucella calmariensis
TATTTCCTCTGCATTAAAGCAGCTGTTTGACTTTATAAATTCAAGCAGCATAAATGAGCCTACTTTGGGCAAGTTATCAGTTTGTGCTTTTACAAAACCTTCGCTAGCCATATCTTTACTCACAAAATAAGAAAGAATCGTCACTGAACACTGAACTAGTAAATAAAATATTTTATTCTAAGAGTTTTAAAATATCCTCGGAAATATCTACTATTTTCATTTTCCACTTTACGTTGACTTTTAAAAATGAAAAAAAGCACACACAAACACGTAATGGTCTCAAACAAACATATAAATGATATTTTTACGTCGATGAAGCAATTAATAGTTGATTAAAATACAATATAAACACACAACTACACATAACCTAGTGCAATACCGGCCATATTGACATAAGTAAACCCAAGAGATATCACATCACACGTATCATCGGTAGCGTTCGGAAATCCTCGGGTTGTGGTCGGAAAGTGCATTGAAATTTGAGTTTTATTTTAAAATTTGGGAGTTATTTCCAATGGAAACTGGTATATTTCCTATTATTAGTAATTTTTGATATCATATTTACTATTATAAATTAATATCCAAGCAAAATATGAAATATGCGTGTACTCTATTCAATAGCCGTCGGAACCTATAGCCTGGGAAGTAGTTGTTGCTTCTTAGTTGAACGGTCACTGTTTTTGAGAAATACTTTTCAAAACTCAGCAATAACCAAATAAATACCGATGGTATCCAACTTGGTACGAATGGGATCAAATAATAATAATAATAATAATAATTCAAAGATGTCTCACCTTTTGAACTACAGGATGTACTGTAGATACCCAACGTTTTGTATAGTAAATCCTCAAAGGTCGGGCATTTTCTTCGCCATTTTCCACCCACTGATCGAGATAATCCTTAATGTACAAATCTGCTGCGCTATTCGAATGGGTACACAATAAAATTCTGTTGCATGATTCTTTAATCAATTCTCTTATGGCCTGCGCTAAAGTAAAGGTTTTACCAGTACCAAAAGGGCCTATCACTAAAATCGGTGGTAAATGAACACATAGCGGTGTTGTTATGGCGTTTACTGCTTCTTTTTGTTTAATGTTAAGCCTACTGTCTAGGGTTCTTGACCATTGTCTCGATGGAGACCTAAAAAATAAATAAAATTGTCATTAAATATCTTCATATTTAACTTCAAGAGCTCTTAATTTTCTTCCCATTGTAAATGTTTCATCAAGCCTGATGATGGTAATTTTGTACCGAAACTAGTAGCTGAATAATTTGTCCTTTTTGGTGGACAGTATTAAAATAGTGGTTTGGACTATGAGTTTTATTGATCCTTCTTGTTTGAGTTTCATATTTCATTGAAATAATTTATACTATTTTTTCCTTTATACATCTGGAGCGCTATTCTGTAACACGTTTCGGAGAGAAATCGGTATCAGTAAAACTCAGTTATCGACAGCAGTTGGTAAGTCGCGTGTGCGGCATTCTATATACCTTTTCACCGACCGATATCGCAAACTCGAGTCGATGAGAATCGGTATGTCTACCGTGATCTAATGAGCCCCACGGAGTTATTTATGTATTAAGAGCGAAAAGTGATACATTATTGCTTGAGAGTAATGGTCGGGTAATTACTCGAAAGCAATAATGTCACGTTTTTGATCGTAATACATACAACATTTTTTCTGCAATCACTTAATCACTACTAAAAACAAATATAAACCAGAATTCATAAAAATTTTTAAAATCTGTCAGTTTAAATATTCCAATTCAAATATGTATCAAACTTTTATATCTGTCACTGAATACAATTGTGTTTGTAGTATCGGTTGTTATGGGCAACGAGCGTTTTACCATTTTTTACGCTCGGCGAGCGTAAAGTAACTCTCCTCAAGAACGTCAACTTTTCGTTGTCAATGGCAAGCGAAAAAGCCTACTTTTCAATGTGATGTAGAAAAAAGTAATTTTTGACACATACTTTACAGACGACAGACCTTTTTAAAACTGCTTACTGCCATTTAACGAATACAAATTCATATTCGTTCACAGATATGCTACTGTGAGGAAATTGAATATATTTATGATGAATGTGAATACAATGAACTAAGGTAATAAAAATAAAAAAACACGCTGTTGCCGTTTGAATTTATGAAGTCGTAAGTTTTCCTGATTATATTTATAAATCATATTTACTTACCATGGTATACTAGGTTCTAAATAAGTTTCTGGAAAGATCATTTTAAAATTATTCATTTTATCTAAAGTATAATGCCATTCACAATACGGTATCCTATTTAATTGAAATTGAATATCAACTTCGACGTCAGATTCTGGAGTTAGACATAATTCTTTAACGTTATTTGCGCTCAACCTCAAATAAATAGTATTCTTTCCTTTATCTTCGATCGAAGCTTCATACACTCTTCGTTTATGTTGAGATTCTGGTCCGGTAAGGCATAAATAGACACAGTTGCAGTGCATAAGAATTAATCTACCTTCAGATGTATCTTCGGATAGTTCTTTGCCGAGACTTACGGAAGCGAATAGTTCACCGTTAGTGGAATATTTCGCAGTGCTAGCCGACATGTTATTCGGTGAAAGAATGTAACTGTGTGCTATTTGGAGTTTTGCTGTTAGGTTGTACTGGGCGACCAATTCGTACCTACGGGATAACAAAATTTTAAATAGATTATTGCCATTATGGAGGATTTTACAAACAGTTTTTGAGTGTTCAACTTGAAGAAAAACATATTCAAGAACTTGCGGAAGACCAGCAATGAACAAAGGTGCTATTAAGTGCTGAACAGGTACAAGAGTTTCTAATTAAGACGCTGCTTGATTTTATAAAAAAGACTTGTACTATATTATTTCCAATGCAAGTTACAAAGAGAACCAAAAAAAGGTAGAACGTGTCGCACGGTAGGAACTTTAGTTCCTTTTAAGCAAAAATTATGTAATACATCTGACGTTATAGATAAACAATTTGCATATTCCTCGGTGGTCGAGTAGTAAGCAATCCAGACTCTCACGCGGTAGACCCGGGTTCGATTCCCCGTGAAGAAGTTTTTTTTATTGTTAATTTTATTTTTAAATAATTATTCTGCTTGATATTAATAACGACAACAAGTAGACGTTTGAAATATTTAGCAGAATATTCATTATTATAGTACGGTACCCTTCATAAGGGAGTCCGACTGGCAACATCTACTTAAGTATAACAGCATCGTATATTTAAAAAGGGAAACCGTAGCATTATACAAATTGGACATTCAAGAACTGTACGTTTAAAAAAAAATTAGTGGAAACATAAAATTGAATTGTTAAATTTTCAATTTGAAGTTATATTAGTTTATAGAAATTTTTAGTTTCTAGATTTTTTCTCAAGTGGGTCGTAGAAAAAATATGCTGTTCGACTCGTGTGGATTGTCCATATCGCACTTGAACGATTGAGCACTCCGCCTACGGCGTCGTGCTTGAACTTCGTCCTCGTGCGATATGGCCATCATATCCACACTAGTTGCACAAACTACGATTTCTATCAAAATATGCCCTTTTACATTTAAAAACAACCTGCCAAATGTCAAATCAATTTATCCATCCATTTTAAAGTTATCGAATTAAAACATTCAAGTTTTCAAAATTTTAACACCATGTATTTCGAAAAGTAAATGTGCTAAACCCCTTCTGTATCTGTATCTGTAGAGTAGGGAGGGTGAGTGTGTAGGCTCACAGCACTTAGGCCACATGTGACCCATTGTACATTCTCCCGAGGAGTTGTCCTCCTAGGTCATTGTCCATCCTGTCCTTCTCAGGAAGGACACTCGCATAAGATATGCCTGACAGTTTCATCTTCCTGTTCACACATCCTGCATAGAGGTGTGTCCACTAGCCCCATAGTATGGAGGTGTTTCCTTAGTTGACAGTGACCAGTCAGAAATCCTACTGTTAAACGTAGGTTTTTCCTGGTCATCGCCAAATATTTTTTCGGCGCCAGCTTCCCAGGGTCGCCCAGGGTGATCCTGGCAAGACTGCATACTTTGATTCCATCCCATCTCTTCAGGGATTGAGCATGGGTGTAACGTTTGGCTAGTTCCGCAATTGTCGAAGTCGTTAGACCGTAGGTGTCACTGGGTCCTAGAATTTTTAGTCCAGCGGCTTCCCTGGCTAAAGAATCAGCAATGCGATTTTCTTTACTCCTGTCGTGCCCTTTAACCCACCTCAGGATAATATTGTTATCTGCCGAGGCGTCAGCTAAATCTTAGTGGCACTCTAGTACTAGCCTCGATATAACACGTTGTCTGTTCAAGGCTAATAGGGCTTGTCTACTATCAGTGCAGATTATTATGGTTTTGCCAGAAATTCCTCTTCTGGTTAGTTCTTTTGTGGCAATTGAGATACCAGCCAGTTCTGTTTGAACCACGCTGGTATTGTTTCCCATTCCCCACTTAATCTTTAAGCTTAGTGCTCTCGGGTTAACTCCACATCCTGAGCCTTCTTTCATTTTTGAACCATCTGTATATATGCGTATTGCATTTGCAGCATCTGGCTCTGTGTTCTGTTTTATTTGAATTTTGTAGGGATTGTTAAACAAAAACCTGGGTTCAATTGCATCGTTGGCTGCCTGCAGCTGAGGTAGCGCAATGAGCGCTTCCTGCCATAGGCTTAACCTCAATTAGCCCACTCCTACTTCGGGGTTTGCACCAGCCGTGCGCAATCGTAACATGGCCATTAACGCAACCTCCTTGCAGGTCCAGAGGGGTCAGACCAGTAATTAGTTCCATTGCTGCGGTTGGTGTTGTTCTCATGGCTCCTGTGATGTTTAAACAAGCCATTCGCTGTATTTGATATACTTTTTGGATGGCCGTTGCTTGTAGAGCCTTCGGTCCCCATGCAATTGCGTCCCACTGTCCTCCGACACTGCTCATAAGCCACATATGCTCTGCTGTGTAGATGAGCGTTCCATGTTAGTTTCCTGTCGAGGGTAATACCAAGGTATTTCACCTCTTCCGAAAAGTTTAGTTTGCTTTTGAAGATTTCGGGAGGTTTCAAACCCGATAAACTTCTTTTCCTGGTGAAAAGGACCATCTCAGTCTTTCTGGGATTGATCGACAGTGAGTGTTCCTTACACCATTTTTCAATTAATTTAAGCCCATCCTGCGCTCTATCGCACAGATAACTATGTCATCTGCGTATGCAATTGTGTAGAATCCATTGTTGTTGAGGTGATTAATTAGGGTGTCTAGGACGTTCCACAGAAGGGGTTATAAGACTCCTCCTTGTGGACATCCCCTCATGACCAGTCCTCTTACTGTGATGTCTTCTACATTGATACTTACTAGAGAGCATCTTGAGTATCCATTCTCCTACTACCAGACGTACATTCCTGGAGTTGCTGGGTAATTGTTGGAAAGGTTGTTTTATCAAACGCTCCTTCGATATCTATGAATATACCCAGGGTGGATTCTTTGTTGTCCAATGATCTATCGATTCTGCCAACCACTTGGTGAAGGGCCGAATCAGTGGACCTTCCCGGAGTATATGCATGCTGATTTGGATGAAGTGGGTTGTGAACTAGCACTTCATCTCTTACATACCGCTCGCATAACCTCTCCATTGTTTTTAAAAAGAACGATGTGAGACTAATTGGTCGGAATGCTTTTGGTAAGGTGTAGTCCATCCTACCTGGTTTGGGTGCTAGACCCCTTAATCCTCATATCATTTTGTCCAATTTTACGAGAGGAATCTACATGCAAACGTTGTAATTACCCTCAACGTTCGAGATGCTTATACCATTTTTTGCGCGATCGTATTGAAATAAATTCCGAATAAAATAATTTAAATTTCTTCGAAATGAACGAAATGTCAAAAGTGACATTTATACTTCTTGATCAGTTTAAAATATATTTTGCATTTTGGTGAAATTGTTTTATGCTATTTATTACTTTTCGACGTCTGAACGGTAAGTAAATCACTTACCTACGTGTTAAACTTAGAAACCAGTAAACACAACCTACCGTCCTGACAACCGATGCTGTAAATAAACAAAAAAGATCAATCGCGCAAAAAAAATTATGGAAATAATAGTAAAAATTTATCCGAACAAATTCAAGTAGATCAACAGCACTGCGAATACCAGCTTTGCATAGGATTTTAATTTTTTTAATTTTAATTTTTAGTAGAATGCTCGCCTGCCACGCGGGCGGTCCGGGTTCGATTCCCGGCCGAAGCATATGAATCGCTGCTTCGTAAACGAGAGAGAGAGACTCAGGAGAGAGCACACGCACGCAAGCAAGGCACATAACGAAACAACGTAACCTGACGTAAAGAGCTAAAGTTCCAAAAATCCAATCCTGTTGCTAGAAACTAGACTGAACTTTAGGGTTTGGGTTAAGCAACTCGAGCAAACCCCGTAGTACAGCCGGTTATTTTAACCGATGGTTTACTGATAAACCGCTTACAGAAACGGCAGTGAAGATTTTGTCAGTTGACTCAATTGTTGAAACAGTTGGTGACAAGGAAAACGCAAAATTTGCCAAAAAATTGTGGTAAAGTACAGTTTTCATCTGTTAAACTTTGATTAATACTGGAAATGAAGATTTGAAAGTAAGTTTAGACCTGAGAAATAGCATAGAATTGAATATTTAATAGTAAAGTCAAGTTGATAACAAGGAAGTAAATATTGGTGTAGTCTCAGCTCACTTCGAAGTGAGTAAATCAAAAAGAACGCGCACATTACCGATGTGAGCTGAGATTAACTGAGATCTCAGTCAAAAAGAACACACCTCTAGTATAATAGTTAGGGAGGCGAGGTCGCTAAATGGCGATATTCTCGAGCGCCGTCGAGACCTATTAAAATCGAAAGATAAAGTTATTTCAAAAAGAAAAGCTCGTATAGTAAAAACCATTTTAGTGGTGGGTATGGCGTGTACGGTTTTTTTAAAATGTTAAGAAAACAGTTACTTGGGCATTGTCGAGCGCGTCAGATATTCATACCACGTATGTCCCAAGTGCCTCTGATAACAACGGTATACTAATCTGCCGGTTTGCGTGTTGGGGGTAGGCATATACAGTAGTCAAAAATCCGAAAAATTTACGACAAATTTTTGAAAATGCAAAAAAATGTTCTTTTGAAATACTCGAGCGCGTCAGATTTTCATAGGGGAGGTTCATCTTGGTATCCTGAAAGGCTATTTTCTTAATCTGACGAAAATGTTGGTGGGTTCTCTTAATCTGACCGAAAAAGGTTTTTTTGTTCCTTTTTTTTCCTTCCTTTCTCCCTGATAAAACGGGGAATTTAAGAATGACAATAAAGCGGTAGATACAACCAACGTAAATGTAGATGACATTTTTTTTTCTCTTATTTTTTGGGAATCAAACCACAATAATGTTTTTTATTTCGACGTTTCGGTAGCGTTCCAGCTACCGTTGTCAAGATTAACTAGTAATAAAATAATTTTTGGTCCCTATCTGACACAACGAAAAAAATTTGACTAGACAATCAATAATATTTTGAAGTTTAAGACTACAAAACTTTGTTTTCAAATTTTATTAAGGTCCATTCATAGTAGATCACACCTCTAGTAAAATGTGAAATAAAATATTTTATTTTATAACATTCTGACGATATGATAGTCTACTAGAAATGGAATCCAGTGAAGTGCACGGTTCCAGGAATGGCTTTTATTGGGATAGCGCTTTTTTCGCTTATTTTGGAAATGTTCTTAATAAAACGCGTTTGTTGTTACTGTTTTGTGTATGATTATTTTTGTTTTCAAAACATGTATAACTCAGTTTGGTGATTTTGTGTATTGAAGTGTGTATCGATTAACAACTATTCCAATGATACATCATAAGAAAACCTGGATAAAAACTTATGATGCTATCCTGATAACGCAGGTAATTGATTATCGGAAATTTCTCTTTCTAACATTGGTAACCAAATTTGACTACATTCGGCTGGAATACTAGCTACACATGTATCTGCATTTGGTTTTATTAAAGCACTTTCTTCGATTTTTCGTCTTTTATTATTGGGCTCTTTCAATATTATTTTTGTCAAATCCCATTGAATTTTATGCCCCTCTTTCCAAGCATGTTTACAAATACCTGACTTAAAGAGCTCCCTATATTTGATATATTTTTTATGTTCACTTATTCGGACTTTCAATGGTCTAGATAGAATTTGTCGCATTCACAAAATATCTGATATATGCAATTTTTTGAAGATTGTTCTTCATTTTTTGGTTTCGTTTTTGTTAAAATAGAACTCGAAAGTATTGTTAGATTTAAAACTGGTTCGAATATTGAATTGATTACCAATTTTCTTAATTCTTTCTGATAAACCCTTAACATACGGTATTGTCAAGTTTTTAAAAATTATGTTAGCTGAATTATTAATATGATTTTTATTATTAGGAGGTATTAACAATTTGCCCTTCTCTATATTCTTGATTTCTTTATTTACAAATTCTGCCGGGTAATTATTGGCATTCAAAACATTTTTCAGTAGTTTTCTCCTTTGTGAAATGATTATCATTAGAACAAATGATTCTGGCCCAATCGTATAAAGATTTTACTACCCATTTTTTAACCTAAATACCTATTAGTGTGTCGAAATAAAAAATAAAAAAACATTATTGTGGTTTGATTCCCAAAAAATAAGAGAAAAAAGAATAAGTAATGCCACAAGGAACTTACAGAAGATATGTAGATGAAATGTAGTACAAATTGTATTATTTATTGTATAAAAAATTAAATGATATAAAAATTGTATTCCTCTTTTTCGCTTCAATTCTTCACTTCGTTTTGCTCACGGTACGTCCAAAAAACAATTTGAGGATCAACAGGCTATTGAATGATATAAATAAATGAGACTGTACATGTTAATAATACTTTTGTATACAGGGGTGCGATTTTCGAAACCATTCGGGAGTAAATCGTATACGAAAAATGGCCATTTTCGTATGAAATTTAAATAACCTAATTTTCGACATGCTCAAACGGTAATCGTATACGAACACTTTCGTATGGCTTGTTTTGAGTGGGTTTATTCCATTCGAATAAATGTTTTCGTGTACGGAAAGTGTAAATTCACATAGCCTAGATTGAAAATATTGTTTGGTATGTCGTTAATTTGAATAATAAATGATATAAGGAGCAATTCTATAAGCAAATGTTAAATTTCATCGCACAGTTAAAATTAAAACAATCTGCTAACCCATTTTTGCAAGTCTGTATGCATATTAAGCTTTAAAGTATTAACGGAAAACTCTTTATTGGATACCATACATGATGAAATTTGAATCATAATCTTGACTAGGTATAGATTAAAACATTTATAATAGCGGAAGCTTTGTCAAATATAACGGCGAACCGTTAATTTTTAACCACTTCTTATAGAATCGACCCTATAATCAGTTATAATATGGCAGGTTTTGATGATTTAATTCATTTAAACCTCATTAACGCTATAATTAACGCTATACAGGAAGCGGAAGAGTTAGCAGATAGACCTCCTAGAATCTTTAACCCATTTATTGAACCTTTTGAGGAATATTCAGAAATATTGTCACATTTTTTATTAAGAGCAACACTGGAACTTGAATCTCCCATTTTTTAACAACAAACAATAATAAAGGAAGAAAGCTAAATAAATAATATCAAAAGCCAGTTTGGACTCACTACACTTGAAACAGTAGTTGGTATATTCTTTGCATAGAACTATTAGAACAGGAGCGGGTAAACATACAACACGGCTTCACTCACCACGTCAAATTTAGTAGTTGAGGTGCGCATGCGTCCAAGCATCTTTAACCTTCTATTCGATGTGACTGAATGTGAGCCGATTAGCGCAGTTGGTAAGGTATTGAGCTTACAACTCAGAGGTCGTAGGTTCGTAACCCGGTTAGGTGCTGGGTTTTTTTGTTTTTTTTAGTATTTTATTTTATTTTCTGATATTTCTATACATAGTTACACTTTGATCAACCGGGTTTGGGCCTGGGTTTTCTTGTTTTTTTTTTAGTTTTATATTTCTGATATTTACATATTTATTTCAATATTGTTATGTTACTACTAAATTTGGCAAAGTCTTGAGTCATGCGCAGTTGAAGGAGCCGTGTTGTATGTTTACCCGCTCCTATTAGAACTGCATAGATAAGGTATATTCTTCGCTTGCAAATGTCACAAGTGACAAGATCATACGATTATGCGCTGTTGCCGGCTGCTAAATTCTTTGTGTACGAACGTTTATTCGAATGGTGTTGAAAAATACACATTTAGCACCGTATACGAAAAAATTCATGTGGAAATAACCGTACACGCATAATATTCGTGTGAACTCGAAAATCACACCCACAGATACGAGTAATTTTTTCCGAGTCCACTAAAATCGTCGAGAAGCTTTAGGAAAAAAAAATTTTTAGATATAATAAAAGTTACATAATTTTATCATCATTGTTTCATATCAATTTTTTTAACACCCTTCGTTTTCGAGATATACTCAAAAACCGGGAGTTTGAGTTTTCATGATGCTTAAGTCCAAGAGTTTCAACTTTGGACAAAAATGTAAAGATACCTTTTTTGTGTAAAATAAAATTTATTTGAACTTTTTTTTCTGTAAAATGTATCGTTCGCGACTTATATGCCGCAACGCGTTTTTGGGAAGACGAAATGGCTCCTCCATACTTCCGGTCATGCGGAAACCGGCAGATTTTGTATTTTTAGTAAGTTATAGATTATATTCTTCAAAATAAAAAAATAAAAAATCGCGCTCGAGAATGCCGGATTAACGTTTTTTTTACAAGTTCGCGACCCTATAACTCGGCGGTGTCAAGGACTTATCGTCAGATTAGTTTAATTTAGTCTTAAGACACTAAATTCAACCTGCAATATCTTAATCTGACGCGCTCGAGTAATTCAGACTATCTTGCATACAAAACTCATACAATTTGTAATATAATTTTCTGTAAATAATGCCAGACAATCTGGAAAAATTGTCTACCCTGCAAGAACCAAGGAGAGGCAGGAGCTATTTATACCAGGAAAAAGGATTGGGTCAGGCATGTTAGTGGGAATATAACTTACCCCAACGTCTACAAATAAATATTGTACTAATAACAATTCTATTAGAAAAAAGAAATAATACCACAATAAGAATGGTACAAAAATATATGAATAAACTAAATACTGTTATAAGCCTTAATAGAAGATGAGAAACCTTTACAACTCAAAGAGGATTTAGACAAGGTGGGGAATTGAGACCATTCCTTTTCATTGTGCTTATGGATGAAATAGTAAATAAAACAGATAGTTAATGCAAAAAATCTATGGTAGGCCATAGAAACTTGCAAAAAGTTGAAATAACAAATGAAGCGAATGCAGACGACATTGTTATATTTGCACAAAGTGAAAGAGAACTACAACAACACCTAAACGTATGGAATGAAACGTTAAAGGAGTATGGTATGAAAATAAGCATGAACAAGACTAAAACTATGATGATTGGTGATGAAACAGAAAATATAAAAATATGTATTGAAGATCAAAGTATAGAATAAGTGGAATCAATTCAGTATCTTGGAGTAGAGTTAGATCAGGGTGGGACTCAGGAAGCCGAAGTTCAAAAAATAAGTAATCTTCATTATTCTGTGAATAAATACTTTATCAATAAACAGAAAATCTCTGGAACAACTAAATTAAAGGTCTTCAAATTTGTGTACAAGGCCAGTTAGCGCATGGCTGTGAATCTTTTATACTTGATAGAACACAAAAGTGTAGGATACAAGCGGCAGAAATGAAGTATATAGGCAAATAAGAGGAGTAACAAAAACATATAAGATAAGAAACACAATAGTAAGAGTGGAACTGGAAATACAGTCAACTTTGGAGAATATTGAGGAAATACAACTGGACTAGTGGAAACACGCGTATGGAGAAGACTAAATTAACTAAAAAAATATTGGGAGCGAAAATTCAATACAATAAAAAGAGAGGAAAGGAAAAACTTGCATGGAAGCTGAAACACTGGCCACTGGCAGAAAGAAGTAGAAAAAAGTTATAAAAGAGTAAAAATATCACTCTACACATACACTCTACAATATTAATATGCAACACTTAAATCAATTATAACATGGAAACCTTTAATCATGCATTTCTTACCTCGCCATTTCTTCGATGAACAACAGTTCATGCATTCTTTCCCTATAATTATTCTTCGTGAACTTTTTTTCGGCAACTGTAGCATGCGATAACAAAAACGTTTCCGCATGCGGACACGGATACATCGACCTCAGTCTTTTTTCCCACTCTTCGTTAGGATTCGCGTTTTCCACAGTTGAATGAAAAGGGACTATGTCAGAATTATGCATAGTCCATCGTTCTGATATTGATAATGTAATTTCTTTTCGAATTTCGTTAATTTTTTCCAAGTCTGGATCTGGTACGACGTCTACGCATATGTGTTTAACTAGAACGGGTTCTGAGGAGAAATCAAATACTACTGATTGTCTGAAATAGAAAATAAAGTAGAGTAAGTGTAGTTTTTACTGACAGATGACAGCGGTGCCGTGTATATGTGATTGAAAATCAATAGAAGGAGAACCTCTGTTCTCTAACTCTTATTGTGATTTATTTAAAAAGTATACATTAATGATGGTTAAAAAGAAATATTTTAAAATTATTTCCATGTTTATAGGGTGGTTCGTAAGTGAATTATGCAAATGACTTAATTGGTATAATATGCGTCCTATCAATTTTTTTGTTGTAAAACTTCAAACACCCATTGGATGATAAAACCACCTCTTACATAGAAGTTTCATCCTTAAATTAAATAAGAGTTTGCATTATTACAAATTATAAACATCCTTGCATGTGGTAGAAATTTATTCTTGGTTCAATTTTCTGTAGATCGGACGGTAGTTTAAGTACGGTAGTAAACAAAACCAAAGATTACAGAATAAAATATAAGATGTTTCACTCTAGGGCGGTTTGATTCAAGTTGCTGTCCCAAACGGACGCCGCTCTCATAAATAATGTTTACGATTCGCTTTTGTTGTCAATAACGAGACCGGTAGATACCAGAACAGTTCAAAGAGCTTATTTTATTTTAAGCTATACAGGGGTAATTAGAGAAATATATATTTAAATTAATAGGATTCTTTATCACAAAGGTTTATTTTTAAATGTTAAGTATTTCTACAAATGTTCGGGATATGAATTTGAAAAGGTAAGGAAAAAATAAACTTGAATTTTTAAAATGAATCAATTCACAGTTTTTATCCAGCATCTTGGTAATTTTGTGATACTTATTGATAATCTATCAGATATTTATCACAAATTGAATTAAATATACTCATTAGCCACCAGAATAATAGGGCCACTAAATCTTAAATTTTGATCTTTAAATAACGCGTATTTTTTGGATTGACAAGTTGAAAACAGTAAATAAAAAAGAGAAGCAGCTGCAGGACTTTATTATAAAATTTTATAAATGTTGTAAAATACTAAGTTTGGAGTTTGGTTTATGTGTTAAATTTAATCTATTGTCTTTCAAATCTTTCAATATACATTTGAGAGTAAAATATATACGGACTCTGGTGTAGAGACTTGCATAATATTTGAAAGGAAATTGATTACATGGATGATGAAAAGAAAATTTAGTAAATTCGTTCAAAAGGAACTGACCAATTCCCCTTGGGTTAGCTATAGAATTGAATTTTTCGATAAATATATTTTCCATCGCAATAACGTTCTCAACAATGTCCCTTGATGGTACACATAAGCCACTGAATTAATTCATCCTTCTTTGTCGTGTAAGCTTTTAGTTTAAGAAAAAAGTTTCTCTGTTTATTAAATTGTCAGCCGAATGGGCAAACTTTAAGCATGTTCCACATGAATGTTGTATTAGACATTTTTTAACAAATACCCTGTACATACACTAAAGCATTGGGCTTGATATATTTTGGTAATCTGTTGTAAACACTTTTAAAGGCACATTTTTTGTTGCTGTAGGAAAAATGAACTGTTCTAGGCATTCTTTTGTTAGTTCAGAACCAATAGTTAAAAAGAACTTAGTTTACGTCATCCATACAGTTTGTGCCTTCGAAATGATCAAACATTTTTGGAGAAAATAGCTTTTTAAACGCGCTACAAAATTGTACGGGGGTTGGATTTTTGGCATTACCAAAGCAACTTCGTATTTGGCCAAAAAAGTTTTCGAGGCAATCCTGATCGAGGTTTCGTGTAAATTTATATCCTCGCCATTTTAGAGTTTCCCATAATGACAGAATTGCTTGAATGGTTATTTCCCATCCAGATAAAAATTTCAATTGCTTAGTAACTCTTTTATTTAGATAATTAAAAACCTCAAGTTTATTGAGTAATTAAAATATTTAGTGTTTAAGCTTTGCTATTTAAGAGAAAAATATTAATATGATTTTTTGCTCATTTCAACAATAAATAAATAAATTTGAAAATTTTATACAACATAAATATAAAACACGAGCAGCCAATTATAAACACCGATCTAAAATAACAGCGCTCGGCGGGCGACGTCCCGTATAATATGCCAAATTAAATGCAAGCAAGGACGTAGCGACGTACTGTACCATCAAAGTCACCAGACAGTCACCAGCGGCATCGGTGCATTACGCGATAAATTCGAACGAGTGAAACATCTTATATTTTATTCTGTAATCTTTGACAAAACTCATTTAAATTATAGTTCCTTGTTCGCACTATACAGATTGGGCAAATAATTATCTTCCTTATAGCCATTCTGTGAGTAGAAATGTTGCTTCTAAAAAAATATTTGCCGAATCTGCATAATAGGGCGTTCCTCTAAAAATAGATTCTTGTTAATGATTAGCAGATTGTTAATTCTAAGGGAACAAATTACGTTGCATCGTACTTTTTTAAATTTAAGAGTGTTGTTTTGTTTTTACCCCCTTTAATTAAATCCGCCTTTTAGATTTTGACGTCATTAGAATAAGTTGGAAATAAGTGGAATTGGTGGAAAAGTGGGGATGGAAGTGGACGAAGGCCGAGGCAGAAAGAATGAGAAAGAAAGTAAGGGAAGAGATAGGAAGGGGACTTGGGCATGATGTAAAGAAACTGTATGATGTGATACAGGAGATACAGGAGAGAAGGAAAAAGGGGTAATAGGCGCAAGTGGAGGACTAATTACTGGTGGAATAAGGAAATAGAGAGTCTGTGGAGGGAGTGTAAGAAGGAACGAAGACGAATGTTAAGGGGAAAGTAGGGGTGGAGGGAAAAGGTGGATATAAGGAGAAGAAGAAGGAACTGGAGCGCAGGGTGGAGAGGGAAAAAAGAAGAAAGTGGGAAGAGTTACTGGGGGAGTTGGAAAACAACCCATGGGGGAAGGCGTATGAGATAGCGGTGAAAAGAATGGGTGGAAATAGGAACGTGCTGCTAGAGGAAGATTGGGAGAGAGAGATTATAGAGAAATTGTTTACAGGGGTAGAAGGAGGAGTGGAGGGCAGAATTTGGGAAGCCCAGAGTACTAGGGAGATGGGGAAAATGAGAGGGATAAGGTCGGTAGAGAAGTGGCAAGTAGAGGGGGGGAAGAAATGTTAAGGTAAGGAAAGCCCCAGAGATAGATGGCATGAGAGGGGATATGGTGAAGAGGCTGTTGGATGACAATGGGGAATACTTTTTGGAACTGTTTAACAGGATACTGAGGGACTAAGAGTTCCCGGAAAAGTGGAAGGTGGCCAGGGTGATCCTTGTGAATAAGACGGGTAGGGATGGGAAGCAGACGGGGGACTACAGGCCCATCAGCCTGCTGTGTGGATTGGGTAAATTGATGGAGGGAATAATTAAGGTTAGGATTGAGGATTAAGTTGATAGGAATGGGGGTTTTAGGGAAAACCAACATGGGTTTGTAGAAGGGAAGTCATGCATCTCAGCGCTGGGCAGGGTGGTGAGCTTGGTGCAAAGGGCTAGGCAGGGTAACGGTAGGAATAAGAAATTGGCCCTGCTTGTGTTCTTCGACGTGGGGAACGCGTTCCATAATGTCAGTAAACGGGCGGTGTTGAGCGCGTTGACAAAGCTTGGAGTAGGGGAGGGGTAGTTAATCTAGTAGAGGACTACCTGACAGGGTGTGCGATAGTGGACACTAGGGGGAGAAGGTATGGGACGTAAATTGGAGTGCCCCAGGGCTCGGTTCTGGGACCGAAGCTTTGGAAGTGTGTGTTTGATGAAGTTTGTGGGATAGCATGTGAAGAGGGATGTGAGATTACGGTGTATGCGGACGATGTATTTCTGGTATGTACGGCAAAGGGAGGTGGAGATAGAAAGAAAGGCGGAGAGGATGTGTAGGAAGATTGTGGAGAAGATAGAGCGGTGTGGACTGGAAGTGGCTGAGGACAAGACGGTGGGGTACTGGTGAAGGGGCAGAGCAAGGCAAGGGAGGTGGGGGTGATGGTGAAGGAAAAGAAAATTCGGATGGAGAAAGCGGTGAAGTATCTGGGGCGTGGTTGGATAGCCAATTATCCTTCAAAACCCATATGTAGAAGGCTGCACAGAAGGCAAAAGTAAGGGCAGCGTGGCTAGGAAGATTGTTGGATAATGTGAAAGGACCGGGAGAATGGAAGAGGAGGATAATTGGTAGGACGGTAGAGCAGAGTATGCTGTATGGAGCGGAAGTGTGGGGGCGTGAAAACTGGGGTGAATGCGAGGGTTAAACCACTCCTGCGGGTGCAGAGAGGAATACTTCTGAGGGTGGTGCAGGCGTACAGGACAGTGGGTGGACTGGCAGCAGCAGTGCTGTCACGGTCCTATCCATTGGACTTGATGGCTAGAGCCAGACAGAAACGCTGGAGGGGTGCGAGCAGAGAGGTAGTATAGGAATGGATGGAAGAGGAAATGGAGAAAAGGTGGGATGAGTATGAGGGCGCGCTAAAAGGAGCGATTGGGAGCACGAGAAATTGGGTGGACCGGAAATTTGGTCGAGAGTAGGTTACCTCCACAAGATTAGGAAAAGAGAAAGTGGAGGATGATGTGGGACATGTGTTTAGATATTGGAAGAATGAGGAAGTTTTGAAGAAGTTAGAAAATAAACTGGGAGAGGCGGTGTATTGGGAAAATATGGTGGAGATTATGTTGAGGGGCGAGGAGGAATGGATGGAGATAAGTGGAGTAGTAGAGAGCATGATTAGGGGAAGAGAAGGACTCGCTATGGCATGAGAGAGGTAGGAGTGATAGAAGGAAGAAGGTTTTGGAGAGTGTGTGAAGGACCGCCGCCCGTCTTGACGTATGCTAGGGTAGTGATTCCAAGGCGGGAGTAGCGGCAAGTTTGAGGTGGGATTGGTTGGTAGGCATCTCCGTGGGGATGAGTCCAACACTGTCTGGGTACTGTTTTAGGACCCAGTCGAACATGAGTTTCCCATCTCGGCCCGAAAAAAAAAGAATAATTTGAAGTCGCATATCTTGGCATAAAACAAAATATGCTTAAGAGAGGGTAGTTGCCCAAATTGAAAAAGAGACAAAGTGAAGAAGACATGAAGTTTAGGTTAGAGTAACAGTGAGTTATTTGCATTTGCATGTGGCTTCCTCTTGGTTAAAATTTTTGATTAGTTCGAGTTTAAGCTTTATGCCAAATTGAACAAGGTAAACAACGTAAACAAGTGATAGTTTTCAGATGTCGACATTTTTGTCCTGAATCACCTCAAACAATATCACAATGAAGGAGAAAGAAGGAGAAAGAAGAAGAAAGACTATCGACAACTTCACATATAAACTAGTGACGTATCTGCAATATGGGTTACTTACATAATTTTAGAAACATTTTTGTTTCAATTTTTTTCTGTTGGTCTACAGATTAAATTTAAATAATTTTATGTTTGAATATCTCATCACCAAATAAAAAAACATGGGGTCAAAATTTGAAGTTGAAGTTTTTCTTTTTGTCCGTGTGCTATGGGTTCAAAATCTACTCAACTGATTTTCGGAAGGCTTGACGTGTTTAGGTCTATAATTTATTTTCCAAAAAAATAGAGGCTCCCACAAACAATACAATGCTGAGTATAATAAATGTGCAAATAAAAGTCATTATTTGGAGAACGCTGCTGATGAAAGATCATCATGTACTACATGCTCACAACACTCATCATTTCTCATGCTGAGCCGCACTATACCAGATGAAAATGAAAAAAAAAACTAAGTAAATTATATCGAGAATACCGAAAAGTCCTATAGAGTTTTCAGGTAATAATACATTATTTGCCAACAAAATAAATACGACCCTGTCACGGCTAATACTTTTATGGCTTTATTGCATGTCAGTATCCCATCTCAGGTCAGGTCAGTTTCTTAGATGGTGAAAAGAACTATATGTCACAATAATTGTTCTTTATTTAAATTCGTCAATCAAAGCACGGTAAAATCGAAAATAATGATATTCGTGATCTTATCCAACTAAATAGTTTTATAATCGAGGTTGATAAACAGTGAGAAAAATGAAAGCGATGTCTGGGCTTGGCTAGGCGGGTCGCTATTAGTAAACAAACTGGTTACAATTGAGGTTTGCATTAGTATTTTCAATTTGATGGTGGCACAGGTATTTGATTTCTTTATGAGTTGTGTGATGTCGGGGCGGGTCGCCATACAATGTCAAAGTATACAGAGTATAGAACAAGAGCTTAGGCCGTATTCTCGAATTTGAACGAATATACTCGTATGTAACTAATTTTTTTTAAGACCGACCAGAAAATATACACATTCTGGACAATTTTTCGACCAGAAAATACCGTTTTGTCGACCAAAACAGGAAAATGAACGTCAGGGACCGGAAATAGTAGTTTACCTAACTAGTGCGGAAAGTGATACTTATCCGCACGCTATTGCAGATAGCCGAACGACGCTTTAGTGAGTTCGGCCAGCAATCGCGTGCGGAAAAGTCACTTTATGCACGTGTTAGGTACACTATTTTTTCTACTAGCATGCGGAAAAAAACCCAAAGTTAACATAAAGAAATATTTCTTATAAAATACATATCAACAAATTAATTATTATTATTTGACATTCATTTGATGAGGCTTATACCAGGGCCATTGAAAAATTATTGAAAAATGAGTTGTTTTTTTAATTGAAAATTTTTGCAGAATTATAATAAATTTATTAATTTTTCAGTCATTTGGTAAGCTACAAAGCATACAAATATATATTTTAAATATACAAATGTCACTATACTCCCCAAAAACTTGACAAATTTACTTTTCCACGCCGAAATGAGTGCGGAAAAGTGGACTTTTCCGCACGCTGGTAGAAAAAAGCTTTTGCCGTTCCTGACGTCCATTTTTTTCCATTTTTCCAATCACTCTTCTATAATACAATCTACCTTGATTTCGTTACTATGGTAACAACGTTTCGATATATTGTCGAGTGATGACAGTTCGTTGATTTTTAATTTGTCGTTTATGTCAAACTTATTATTTTATCTGGTTTTAGTTTTGTTAAACACTTAGTTATAAAAAGTAAAATAAAAAATTGAATGTGTATCAAAGTGTCTGTCTTAAAAATAGTTATTTATGTACCAAGGCAGTGAAGTGATTCTTTATCGGAAGAGTCTGAAATTATGAGACGAGCGAAGCGAGGAGAATAACAGGCGAGTCCGATAAAAACACTTTACTGACGTGGTGCATACAAAATTTTATCGCCAACTGCTCAGACTTCGGAATATAAGAAACTGAGGTATAGTGACAGTGACAGTCGAGCTGCCCTTGAAGCACTTCAGAGCTATAAGGTGACATCTCGGCTAGTATGGGAATGTGGCGAAGAGCTTAGAAGACTGGTGACTCGGAACAGTGTAACACTGGAGTGGGTCCCAGGTCACAAAGGAATCGCAGGCAATGAAAAAGCTGACGAACTCGCAAGAGTAGGATCGTCAACTCTGATGAACGGACCCGAACCTGCTGTGCTTAACGAAGTCATGGTTGAAAAGGTGGGTGAAAGAACAACACAATAAACACCGGAAGAATACGCCCAGGCAAATACATGGGGAGAAATTCATAAAAGAACCATCAGAAAAAGTAGCGAAAGAACTGCTCTCAACGAACAGGAACAAACTACGCACCATAACGGGGCTACTTACGGGACACTTTCCCACAAAGGAGCACCTAAACAAAATAGGGCTGTATAACGGAGACCTTACATGCAGAAGATGCAAAAAGGATACCGAAACAGCTCTGCATATACTATGCAACTGCGAGTCGCTGGACCACAGAAGGCAGAAACTGTATGGCAGAACCCAAATGACTCCAGAAGACTTCTACAACCAACCAGCAAAGAACCTGTATGAGCTATTACAGGGAACGGATTGGCTGAATAGGTTGTAGTCAAAACACTAGGAGTATCCACAATAAGCCCAGGAGGTTGAGGTGGTGCCGGCAAAGCGACGGCTCCTTTTGAAGAAAAAAAAAAGAAGAAAAAGAGGTGTATAACTAATGTTAATGTGATGACCTTGAATTGTATTACAAATTTTATACAGGTTAATTTTAATCCACTATATTAATTTGAATTACATTTGAAAAGCATTATTTCACAATATTCGAATTTATAAAACAATTTTATGCACGCCATTTGGCGGCTTTTTCCTTCAAAGGGATTAAAAATATGAGTAATCACATTAACAATAGATACACTATATATTTAATTGAAATTTTATAATGACAAAGTTAACAGCACATATAGAACAAATCTACTTATTATTTGTTATATTTAAATCGAAGGTACACCCTGAAGCATTATAAAAGTTAAATCCTGAAGTCAAAGGAGTTCCAACAATAATTAGTTATAAATAAATCGTAAGGAAACTATTATGGAGCCGTAATAGGGAGAAGCGTGACACTGACAGATGATGATTTTCGAGTAATGTCAAAGCCGCATATATGTCACTGGATCTTACAAAAATTTTGTATAATTTAATGGTAACATTGTAATACAAATAGATTATATCGTTTTTCCAGTCCTACACTCGGAAAACTTTTTTCGTATCATAGCGGGCTGAATTTCTGTAGCTTATACCTTAACAAGTCCTACAAATATCTATTCACAAGAAATCTCGAAAATAGTCATTAAGGCAGTAAAACATATCCATCGGGTCATGGCAAAATGTTGTATCATAACAAGTAATTGTTTAGTTAAATCGAAAGATAATTTAATAAATAATGCGAAAAAACGTTTGGCCTACAAAAAAATTAGTCTCTATCGCCACTCCTACAAAAAAAAAGATCCAATATTATTATTTTCAATAGCTGCGATTGGGGTAAATAGCGAGGCTATAAAAATGTATCATTACAAGCTGATCATCCTCAGCCATTTATATCGGGAATTATTTCAATCCGTCATTCTATCGAAGATAGGTCTGTTCTCACAAGCATCACAGACAGTCTTTGACAATCCGGGGGTCGCGACGCAAAAGATCTGGTATTTGCAGTGCTGGTGATCCACTTGAATTTGTTCGGATAAATTTTTACTATTATTGCCATAATTTTTTTGCGCGATTGATCTTTTTTGTTTATTTACAACATTGGTTGTCAGGACGGTAGGTTGTGTTCACTGGTTTCTAAGTTTAACACGTCGGTAAGAGATTTACTTACCGTTCAGACGTCGAAAAGTAATAGATTTTTCCTCAAGTGGGTCGTAGAAAAAATATGCTGTTCGACTCGTGTGGATTGTCCATATCGCACTTGAACGATTGAGCACTCCGCCTACGGCGTCGTGCTCAAACTTCGTCCTCGTGCGATATGGCCATCATATCCACACTAGTTGCACAAACTACTATTTCTATCAAAATATGCCCTTTTACATTTAAAAACAACCTGCCAAATGTCAAATCCATTTATCCATACATTTTAAAGTTATCGAATTAAAACATTCAAGTTTTCAAAATTTCAACACCATGTATTTCGAAAAGTAAATGTGCTAGACCCCTTATAATCCAGTCATTATTGACATTCGAAATCGAAAATTTAACTATAATTCCAAAAGTTTTCAAACTTCGGTCAAGTGAATGGTACAATTGAGACGACAATAAATCTCATTTTGCAACCTTGTCCGAAGTCCGGAACATTGTTAAAATTGCAATTAAATTAATTTTTGCTAATTGGTCGTGAAAAAAATTCCAAAAGTTCTGCAAACTTGGGGAAGTTTTCGATATAATATTTCATACCACGTATTAAATTTGCAACCAATCTAAGTGTACGGAACATTTTTTGTTATTAGAAATTAATGTTTTTTTTATTAAACTGAAGGAAAACGTTCCAAAAGTTCTGCAAATTTGGCAGATCTATCGGAAAAATGTACCGAACGATTGTATAAATTTGCAACCTCATACGCGATCCGGAACTTTTGCAATTTTCTTGAAGGTGACAAAATAATAAAATTACATTTTTGCAAATTGCATAAAGTACCGGATCGCATATGAGGTTGCAAATTTGTAAATGCATCAGAATAGATGTTTTCAAAGTTTGCAACCAAGTTTCAAAACTTTTGTAATTATTCCGAGACCGCCTTGCTTGAAAAAATAACCACGAATTAAAAAAAATTATAAATAAACATGTTCCGGTCAACGTAAAAGGTTGCAAATTTATACAATCGTTCGGTACATTTTTCCGATAGATCTGTCAAATTTGCAGAACTTTTGGAACTTTTTCCTTCAGTTTAATAAAAAAAAACATTAATTTTTAATAACAAAAAATGTTCCGTACACTTAGATTGGTTGCAAATTTAATACGTGATATGAAATATTATATCGAAAACTTCCCCAAGTTTGCAGAACTTTTGGAATTTTTTTCACGACATACAGCAAAAATTAATTCAATTGCAATTTTAACAATGTTCCGGACTTCGGACAAGGTTGCAAAATTTCATAGAGATTCACTACCATTCCCGACCTTACGTCAAAAGTTGAAAACTTTTGGAATTATAATCAATTGATTGTCTTGACTGACTGAACTATTAATCCTCATATCATTTTGTCCAATTTTACGAGAGGAATCTACATGCAAACGTTGTAATTACCCTTAACGTTCGAGATGCTCATACCATTTTTTGCGCGATCGTATTGAAATAAATTCCGAATAAAATAATTTAAATTTCTTCGAAATGAACGAAATATCAAAAGTGACATTTATACTACCGATCAGTTTAAAATATATTTTGCATTTTGGTGAAATTGTTTTTATGCTATTTATTACTTTTTGCGCGATCAATCTTATTTGTTTATATACAGCATCGGTTGTCAGGACGGTAGGTTGTGTTTACTGGTTTCTAAGTTTCTAGCACGTCGGTAAGTGATTAACTTACCGTTCAGACGTCGGTAAGTAAATTACTTACCGACGTCTTAGCCCTACATACATTTAAGTGGTCCTAAATAATATATTACTTCATTCATTACACAAAAGGAACAAAGTTTATTTATATTTTTTAGATGAACAGGATCGAACAGAACAATATAAAAGTAATAAATAGAAAAACAATTTCACCAAAATGCAAATTATATTTTCAACTGATCGAGAAATATAAATGTCACTTTTGACATTTCGTTCATTTCGAAGAAATTCAAATTATTTTATTCGAAATTTAATACGATCGCGCAAAAAATGGTATAAGCATCTCGAACGTTAAGTATAATACCGGTCACTAGCAAAATTTGAGGCTCAGCCTCTAAACATTGCTGTCGACCGGTAAACAACCCTTACCGTTCTTAATACTTAATATACTATTTCGACGTCTGAACGGTAAGTAAATCACTTACCGACATGTTAAACACAACCTACCTTCCTGACAACCGATGCTGTAAATAAACAAAAAAGATCAATCGCGCAAAAAAAATTATGGAAATAATAGTAAAAATTTATCCGTACAAATTCAAGTAGATCAACAGCACTGCGAATACCAGCTTTGCATAGAATTTTAATGTAGCATCGGTGATTAGTGGTAGAATGCTCGCCTGTCACGCGGGCGGTCCGGGTTCGATTCCCGGCCGAAGCATATGAATCGCTGCTTCGTAAACGAGAGGGAGACTCACGAGAGAGAGACTCAGGAGAGAGCACACGCAAGCAAGCAAGGCACATAACGAAGCAACGTAACATAACGTGACGTAACGGTCAGATCTTTTGCGTCGCGACCCCCGGTCGCTCAAACCTAACCTGACGTAAAGAACTAAAGTTCCAAAAATGTATGGATATGACGCCAGCACATTACCCCCCCCCCCAAGCAAGATTTGCTACAACTTATTAATAGAACTCATTACAATGAATATGCGTTGCCCTGCCAACATGATTATGGATGGATCATTACAACAAATATACCTACTTTTAATTGGTTTGATGGTTCTCCAAGTTAATCTTTTTATGAATTGTATGCTGAGCATGAAGGTAAAACTTTTTATTCTTGGTAGGTATACTTACTATATATTCAACAATATATCTATTAATGTTTTAAAACAGCTTATAATACTTTAAATAATAATTATTAATAGAGATTTGATATAAATAAATTTCAAGAATTCGTTTATAGTAATATAATATTTGATAATGTAATTGTGAATGGCCAATGATAAACAAAATTATTTTATTATCATATTTAATCACACATGGTCTTGCGTATCGAATTTCGTTGATTTTTAATAGCGTAACTAATTTAAATTATATTGAAGATACTCCTGTATCAAAATTTGATATAAGACCTTGGAAATACCATTTACCCTATTAGATAATAATTGAATATTCTTGAAGGGTACTTAATAGTTATAATCTTAGGGTATCTCTATTGAAGGCCGGTTCTACAATTTGACTATAAATCGCTATACGTAGGATAATGAGTTACTATTGCGTTCTACATTAAAGGTATACCTTTATTCCAAGTATAAACAAGAGTATAAGATTTCTATTCCAGTTTGAGTTTCGTAAAAGTACCAACATTGCTGTCATGTCTCGCGCCAGAAAAGATGAGAAAATTGAAGAGATAAGATTATACCGATCCAGTGGCGGATTTACTCATTTGCCGCTAGAAGAATATTCAAATCCCAACAGTGGGTACGAGCATAAATTTTGCTATTGGTTGGAATTGACGCTTCAACAGGTCTCCTAACACCTTGCATGCCTATTTTTTCAAAAAATATAAACATTACTTTTAAAACGACTTTAAAAATCATAAAATTTGAAAGTCCGCCAAAACGCGCTTTACGTCATAAAGATGGCTGCCCCATGGAGTGACATCATTTGTTTACGTTCTTATTCGTGTATCACGCTCTGAGTTCTTGTGACCTAATTTGTTTCTGAAAGCTTTAAAAATGGATAAAGCCGAAAAAAAAACTTTGTATTCCAAGTATTGCATTGTTCCAGTGTGTAAATCAACGTCTAGTAAAACTCCACACAAAATATTTGTTACTTTACCTGGTGGCGCAAGCAAAAATACACTTAAGAGAAGGGCATTATGGTTGCAAGCTATGCGTCGAAACAAAGACGATATTTCGAAAAATATTACTTCTTTTGTTTGTGAAAACCATTTTAATGTAAGTACCTACTTCTATGCTGGTAATTTTTATTCTTAAATATGTAGTTTGAGGTTATGTACCTATATATCTAGGAATCAACCATAAAAACATCATTTTCTTACGACCACACATCGAAATATGGTTGGTATATATATTATATAAATAATACAGAGTTTAAATCGTACTTACGATAATGCTTGAACTCCTCTTATTTCCTCTGCATTAAAGCAGCTGTTTGACT
>CAJUYG010000478.1:71774-110275 GCA_910591675.1 Galerucella calmariensis
TGTGTGTGTGTGTGTGTGTGTGTGTGTGTGTGTGTGTGTGTGTGTGGCATCAGCTCTCGCTATTTGCCACATACTATTGGGATAATATACAGAGTGCAATTTAAAATATCAAATACAATTTGATCCATAAAAAATAGTAAAATTTGAAGATTAAACTCACCTGAACGTTCCGTATATCCCAGTAGTGAAAACAACTTTTATTCTATACTCAACAGGCAGCATAGACTCTTGATGTAACAATGGTGATATCCATTCTTGGTTATTTCTCAGATCTATTTTGCAATTTTTAATGAAAATACAAGCTATGAAAAAATGATTCCTATGTGTGTCTTGTAGAAGGGCTACAGCTTTTAACGGTCGTTTTGTTTTTAAAAAGAACGTCCATTCGTGAAGACTGTTTTTTGAAGATACTGTTACAGATAGGGGACATGAACACTGATCTTCTACTTCTTCAACTTTAGTACACATTAAAGCATTCGGATTCGAAGACTGTGACCATTTTTCGAGAATTTCTTCTGTATAGGATTTACCTAAAGAAAAAACGAATTTAAATAAAAGTAACATAGCCGATATATCTCAATAAGTTTTCAAAAATACGCCAAAATCACAGTTTTTGTATTACACCTCAAAGTCAAAATTTAATACATTCTTGAAAAGTTGTCATGGTAAATGGTTTGAAAATTTCACAGCATTACAAAAATACCATCAACTTGCAAATTTAAAGTGAAGCAGTGTTCAAATACTGGATGGTTATTTCAAATGGTTCTAATATTGGGATCTTGGAAATAATATACAAAGTAGGTGAAATAGGATAAAAGACAATTTGCATTGACAAATTTAAAATATGGGCCGTTTT
The DNA here is from genome assembly GCA_910591675.1 of Galerucella calmariensis. Classification (NCBI taxonomy): domain Eukaryota; kingdom Metazoa; phylum Arthropoda; class Insecta; order Coleoptera; family Chrysomelidae; genus Galerucella; species Galerucella calmariensis. Next base: position 72,631 of record CAJUYG010000478.1, read on the forward strand.
CAATACATTGGCCAAAAACCAAATTTATATACCTGTCAAAATCAGCAAAACACTCAATTGAATCAAATACCCTCTCCACATTGAATAATAATATTGAATTTTTACAATATTACTGACATAATTTTTTGGAATCTATAAAAATAAAATAAAAAGGAAATAAATGAACAGGTTGTATTTTAAATAACTTATACGCCAATTTTTTAAATGGAGCACCCTATACATTATTGCACTGTTGGATTCACCTCTACAAGAGGATTACAAAAGATGTATAACACATAGATGGAAAGTCAATCAGTTGGGAGTTACGGATAATTCCAATTTACTAATAGTAACATTTTAATTTGTAACAAATCAGCAAAACCATACAACAAATCTAAATTATGTTATAAGGTGCTCAAATTGACTATAGATGCTGGCTGAGTGGCATGAATTTTTGTTTTCAGATACCCCCTTAAAAGAGTCTATGAGGGTTAAATCGGGTGACCTAAGTGGCCATTCCAACATTGTTCCTCACCATTCCAGTTTCCCACAATAAAATATGGTTCCCAAAAATGCCACACCAGACGTTATAATGCAAATCTTGTAATTTATGTAACCGGCTAATTAATATATTTATAACTATGTTGTGGATCCGAGTTTGTTATTGATTCATTTTATTTCATAATTAAAGATTCCAAATAATGAGGGTTGAAACAATTAATTCATTAAATATAATACTTGTTAATATTGAGAAATGGTTCCCCCATTACTTACTTACCAAATTATTGATACAGTCATACATTTAGTTAAAGTTCTTTAAGCAAAGAAACACAACCACAACACATATGAAAAATATTCGCGGTAAGTATGAAACATTCTATGACCGAAATTCCAATTTAATCTAATCTGACGAACTCACAGGTAGACTAAGCAACAGTCGGCGCGTGACAGTTTGTACATTTTGGCTATCGTCGATTGTCAGAGTTCCAATCAAATGTTATGGGAATAGTAAAAGTAGTAATAATAAAAATTGGTACCGTTATACAGGGTGTTTCAATGGGAAAGAGCCTAACTTTAACTGTAGATGGGGATCACTTTGGTGCTTCCAAAAACCTATATTTAATGTGTCTTCTGCACTTCATAGCCGAGATACAGGGTGTTTTATAAGTTTATCCCATTTTTTTCCAGCCTCATTACTTCCGAGTTACCCTGTATATTATTTTGAAATTTGGTACACGTAATAACCATTACCTAGAAACTCCATCAAAAGCATCTCCAAAAAGATAATGCAGATAAATATTATCCCAAATGATATATAGCATAGAGTTTAAAAGTAAATTAAGAAATGGCACATTTATCAGAAAAAAAAAACTAATACAAATAGGTACTAATGTTAGTTCGATATGGTGATCGGAAACGTACTCATGATGGAGCCAATAATATTTTTCACGATTTGAATCCTGAATTCCCTCCTATAGGTAGATCCTCAGTAACGACTTTAAAAAAACTGGTAGTTTAGGATCTTCCAAGGACTGGTAGACAGAAATGAGCAACTGATAAGATTAAACTTTAGAAGTTCGAGATTACCCTAAAGCATCTACAGGTGAATTAGAAGCCACTGAGATAAATAAAAACAAATATTCAGGTAATCTTCTTAACGACCAAATACCAGTCTAACTTATTAAACTTATTTATCTAGAAGATAGTTCAATGAATGAACTTCAATCACAGATTATAAAGAGAACAGATACGAATCCCGGCAAAACATCAAATGATTTTCAGCTCCGTAGTCAATGACCTTGGACCTTTAACTCGGTATGGCCGCGATGTTGCCAGTTTAAAATATTTTCTGAATTTCTTACCAAATTGCATTGTTGACTCGGGGACAATAACAATTTCTAGTGCCGGATCTAGTTTTTTTGGAAGTTTCCACTAAATCTTTAAAACTGCGCCATGAATTAAAACAATAATCATAATCGAATATATATTTATGTATTTATTAAATACATATATGTACATTCCTAGGATTTGTTATAAATAGTCATTACTCTTGGGAGATTAATTAATAAATACATTTTTAGATAACACAAATAATTACAAAAATCAACCAAATTTTAAAGTTCAAATAATTCTTAGTTTATTTATTATCAAAGGGAATACAATATACACCTATACGAGGGAGAATTTTGATAATAATTTGTAGCACCAAAGTTAATATCAAAAACTTTAAAATTTCTTTTATCATAGGCCGGGATATTAAGTTAAATACTCTCATCCCTTGGAAATCGAAAGAACTTTATTTTTCTTTCCGAATAAAATTTATTTGGACAGTCTCTGTATGAACAATACACTCCGCCGTGATGTTTATCCATTTTATAAGAATAATAATCTATACCACTATATTTTTATAGTTAATATTACCACAACGCACAATCGATTAGTCAAATAACACAATTAATATCGCCGATTGAACACCTTCAAACAATGAAGCAAACAAAAATGGCGTTATGAATTAGTTCTTTCATTTCTACATTTCTGGCATTTAAAGAAAACATATTCAACTGCAGCTCGGCCGTTGATCACCCAGTACTCTTGTCATTGTTCATTCAAGATGAGCTCTTTATAGTTTTCATGGTGGTGTCCAATGAGCAGATTTGTAAATTGATGTTTTGGGTCTAGAATTATCGGCTTTTTAGTACTTTCGCCTAGTATTTCTGCTAAATTTCGCAAAGTACTAGAATTCCATCATCATTGATTCCCTTGACTCTATAGTCTACTTTCTTTATCTATCCCTTTTCCATCTTCTGATATCGAGAAGAGGTTTCTTTGGTTCAAAAATTACTAAGTAAATGTTAGTATACTTAGCTTTCATTACGGAGTCATTTGTTATTGTTAATTTGGTATTTCTACTGGTCAAAAATTCTCTGATTTTCTAAAAAATGCAGGTCCATGCATCCATGTATTGTAAAGACTAACTTAAGCTTAGCCAATAGCTCAAATTGATCTAATGGTAACTACATTTTATGCAAGTGACCCTTAGGCTATGACCTATTTGAAATAGTGGTTAATCTGACTAAGTTCAGGCCGGCGACACATTTACGGTTGCGGCTGCGGTTGCAGCCGCGCGGTTACAACCTCTGTTCTGTAAAATACATGGTTGTTTATGAAATGGTGCCACACTAGCGGCCAACCGCAGCAACCGCATCTTGCCGCGGTCGCGCGGCTGTCCGTCCGAAATGTAACATGTTGTTACTTGCCTGACTGTTCACATTAACCGCGCAGCCACAAACCTAGCCAGTCGAGTTTTGAACATGGACGTCTTCGATACCGAAAAATTTATTGTTCTGGAGTAAAGTAAGACGTTTGTGTGGGATGTTACCGACAAGGCATACAAAGATCGCGACAAAAAAAATTACTGCTTGGCAGAAGATTTTAGAAGATATGTGTCCTAACCACAATTCGTGGAGTCCGGAAGAGAGAAGAGAGAGAAGAAAAATTCATAACTTAAATAGGTACTTTATAAACTACAAAAAATGATTTATTCACTTTTTACAAGTTGTATATTAAACAACCACTATATATTTGTTTATATCATATCAGTTTGCCAACTTACAACTGCCTTCAGGCGATACGAATCAGTAAAAAGATTTCTGACATGTTGTCCTCGTAGTTGTTGACCCCCAGTCCCGTGTACATCTGTATCATCTAAGCAGCACGTTAGCGTGTCTTCAAATTTATAACCATCCCTTCTTCTAACAAAATTGTGCAAGATGCAAGCTGCTTTTACTACCATCACTGCAAAATCTGGTTGCACTAATATGCTACTATGGAACACACGCCACTTATTGGCCAGAATTCCAAAGGCACATTCCACGAACCTTCTAGCTCTTGTTAACCTATAATTGAAAATTTGCTTGTTATCTGTTAGGTTACGCCTTGGATAAGGCCTTAATAAATTGTCGTGAGGAGCAAAAGCTTCGTCGCCCACCAGGACATAGGGGTGAACACGATCACCCAAATTTGGAAGAACTGATGGATAAGGTATTAAAAGCTTATTATTGTACAGCTTTTTACCAAGAGTACTATGCCTAAACACATTGCAGTCAGATTCTCTTCCATACGCTCCTACATCAATGACTGTGAAGCAATAGTTGGCATCAGAAATGGCCATATGGACGATAGAAAAGTATTTTTTATAATTAAAAAATGCCGACCCACTATGTTGTGGTGACATTACACGAATATGTTTTCCGTCAACTGCTCCAAGGCAGTGAGGGAAATTGGCTCTCTGATGAAATTTTTCTGCTATATTTTCCCATAATTCAACAGTACGTTCATGCATTTCTAGTGGTTGTAAAACAGTCCACAATACAAGACAAAATTCTTTAACGATCGTTGCAATCGTACTTCTTCCCATTAAAAATGTGTATTGCAAAGCAGCAAAATGCGTTCCAGTCGCGAGATACCTAAAATAAAATTATATGAAAATAAATATTATTGTATTCAGGTATATGAACAACATGTTTCAATTTAATGAGAAGAATGGAAGAATATCAAAGATCGTTTTACCAAAGATTTAAAAAATGATTCGAAGAGCGGCTCAGCAGCATCAAAAAAGAAAAAATACGTTTTCTTCGACGTGTTGCAGTTTTTAGTTCCGCAAACGCAACAGCAAAAGTAAGTTTTAATTACAGCTGAAAAAGGACAAGCATACATTGTTTATTTTTTTAGTACCGAATCTAATGTAGTGGAGGAAGCAGCGGAAACCCCAGAAAGTGAAAATACAGAAGAAACCGAAGACGTTCCGGAAAGGTCCACACCATCTATCAAACGACCAGCAATCCCTTCCAGCAAAAAAAAGGTAGAACGTGTCGCGGGACACACGGTAGGAACTTGAGTTCCTTTATGTAATACATTTGACGTTATAGATAAACGATTTGCATATTCTTTGGTGGTTGAGTAGTGAGCATACCAGACTTTCACGCGGTAGACCCGGGTTCGATTCCCCGTGAGGAAGTATTTTTTTACGGTCAATTTTATTTTTAAATAATTATTCTGCTTGATATTAATAACGACAACAGGTAGACGTTTGAAATATTTAGCAGAATATTCATTATTATAGATAATGGTACTGTACCCTTCATGGGGGAGTCCGACTGGCAACATCTACTTATAAGAGCATCGTACATTTAAAAAGGGAAACCGTAGCATTATACAAATTGGACATTCAAGAACTGTACGCTAACCACAAAAAAATTAGTGGAAACATAAAATTGAATTGTTAAATTTTCAATTTGAAGTTATTTGAATTTTTCTTAAGTGGGTCGTAGAAAAAATATGCTGGATTGTCCATATCGCACTTGAACTTTGTCCTCGTGCGATATGGCCATCATATCCACACTAGTTGCACAAACTACTATTTCTTTCAAAATATGTCCTTTTACATTTAAAAACAACCTGCCAAATGTCAAATTAATTTATCCATCCATTTTAAAGTTATCAAATTAAAACATTTAAGTTTTCAAAATTTCAACACCCTGTATTTCGAAAAGTAAATGTGCTAGACCCCTTAATCGCGCAAAAAAAGTGTGGAAATAATAGTAAAAATTTATCCGAACAAATTCAAGTAGATCACCAGAACTGCGAATACCAGCTTTGTATAGAATTTTAATATAGCATCGGTGGTTCAGTGGTTCGAATCCAGGCCGGAGCATATGAATCGCTGCTTCGTAAACGAGAGAGAGACTAAGGAGAGAGCACAAGCACGCAAGCAAGGCACATAACGAAGCAACGTAACATAACGTAGCGTAACGAAACGCGTAACGGTCAGATCTTTTGCGTCGCGACCCCTGGTCGCTCAAACATAACCTGACGTAAAGAACTAAAGTTCCAAAATCATTTGAAGACAAACTGTTGTCACTTTTAGAAAATAAGCAACCACCATCTGGAATCGAAGACGACGACTTAAACTTTTTTAAATCTCTGTTACCAACAGTTAAAACGTTAACAGAGCAACAGAAACTTTCTTTTAGGGTAGAAATAATGCAACTTCTCCAAAGGTATACAAGTACAACACCTCAACCCTCTTTTAATAATCAGTTCCGAACTGCTTCATATAATACCCCTATACATTAGCCAATTTATCACCAAACCTTTACTTCCACATCATTCTCCATTCACTCATCACAATCAAACCCATATTCATCTCATACAGTACAGCCTGTCCTTTCACCCACCGATTCATCCGACTTAAGCGAAATCTTAGATTTGTAGAATTTAACATTGTTTATTTACCAAGAATAACATTTATTTTCTTACCTTATAGTGACTGTTAATCTCTCTTCCACGGAGATGCAATCTCTGAAGTGACTATTTGATTTTTGCAAGTGGGGTCGCATCAACGTCACTAATTCGTCGAAAGATGTAATGCTCATTCTGTAGTAGTACTTTTCAGGATATTCTCTCAACCGTAGAAAAAGACAATGAAATTGACAATTCGTCAAGCGCGTTTTGTGTAAAGGATGAACCCAGTACCTCCTTTTTCGCTTTGATTTTTTAATTTGAGAATAAATTATAGCAACCGTTTCTACCAAATCCATGTTGATTATTGAACTGACGGATTCGGTATGACAAGGTATATGCTTGTATGTGTGAACGTTATAGCCGCTCGGTTGCAACCGCAGCCGCAACCGCAAATGTGTCGCGGGCCTTAGGAGATTATACCGAAGAACAAAGACATTTACAGAAAAATACATTTTTTTATTCGATTGCACCACAACCTCCAGACATTTTTCAACTTGTATTTTGCTACCACAATATAAAAACATTACTTACCAAACAATTCTTTTTCTTTCGCTCTCTGCATTCGCATCTCTCTATACCTAAACCGTTCCCTCCATTCCGTCAATTCTTCTTCTCCGTGTGCGCGTACACATTGCAATCCATAACGGCAACATCCGGCTTCCCTCCAATTGTCGCATGGCAGATATGCGTCTGAGGTAACTCCTCTAGGTGGCGGGCGCCATCGCCAATCACGTCCGTCATCCGACATCACTGTCATTTCATGAGCTTCAGTCTGACAATGAGCACGTAATTCACATTTGTCTGAAAATGTAACGTTGCAATATACACAAGAGACTAGAGGTGGAGGTCTATCCATCTGAAAACAAAAATGCTTGTAGTTATTGTGGTTTTATAAATAATCAAGTTATTTTCGCCACGATTATCAATGCGCTAGTGCTTATTGTAGAGTTCATAGTAACAGCGTCAACGTCATCTTCCTACACTTCATTTACAAGCCGTTCTGTTTTCCTCTAAGAAAAGTGCCATTTTCTTGCAAATAATTTAAAACTGACCCAAATGTTGGATGACTGGGAGATCGACAATTAGTATATCTCTAGCAGCAGCTCTACAATTTCCTTTACCGAACCCATAAAAAAATTATTTCGGCATATTCTGTGGTTGAAAACTGATGTGTGGCATTTTGAACCAAAGTAACTAAAGCTTAACTAAAGCTAACACGATAGTACTTAACGTAATTTAACAGAAGAAATTTGTATTCTTATAAACATAAATAACGATTGTTAATGACAATAGGTATAAAATATCAAGAAACGTCAAACGGTCAACGCCAATCTTGATTTTAAAACTTCTCAGAGTTGTTCGGTATTTTTGTTTAGTACAGCTGATACAATGTATTATTATTTGACATAATAGTATATTAAAGTATAAGTGGATATTGAGGTCTTTAAAACACGCGCGATTTTTCGAGCACGACGGCGAAGCCGGAGTGCTCGAAATAGAGCAAGTGTTTTAAAGACCAGTTATCCACGAATACTTTACGCTATTTTTTTTATTGGTGCACTTTGAAATTATAAATACTGGTCGATAACTACTACAACAACAAGAAATGGGAATCATGAATGTAATTAAGAACTAAATGTCAAATGGTTAAATTTTTGATGTATATGATGTATACCTTGCGTTGTCATGGAAATGAGAAAAGCATAAACTATTTTGTATTTTGATGGAAGTTCAACGTTATTGAGTTCGGTGGATGTCAATAGTATTAATTTAAATACCATTTCCTAAGATTTGAAAAATCGAAATATTAATATTTCAAACAATACCAACGGCACTTTCCATTTTAATTTATAAATTTGACATAAGGCGAAAGATTTATTCGCAGATGAAATGTGAAAGAAAAACAAAAGCCATGTTTGTGGGCTATAAAAATTTAGAAAGAGTGGTAATATCTGAAGGAGTATTTGCTGATGATGTGGTATTAGTGGCAGGAAATGAGAAACAACTACAAGAAAACTTAAATATATGGAAACAAGCACTGGAAGAAGAAGGAATGAGAATAAATATAAATAAAACCAAAATATTGATAATAGGTGATCAAAATATTGAAACTAAAATCAAACTAGACAATATTCAAATAGAACAAGTAAAAGAATTTAAATACTTAGGAGTAACTTTAGCACAAAATGGAAAACAAGATATTGAAATAAATGAGAGAATAGATAAAACAATAAAATTATATTATGCAATGAACCAAAAACTTACCAATAAAAAAGAAATCTCTAAACAAACGAAAATTAAAGTTTTTAATACCATATATAGACCTATACTAACATATGGATGTGAATCATGGACTCTGTCAAACTCACAAAAAAGTAAAATCCAAGCCGCTGAGATGAAGTTCCTGAGACGAATAATAGGAGTAACAAGGAGGGACAGAGTTCGGAATACAAGTATAAGAGAAGAATTGGGGGTTGAACCAATCTTGAAATTTATTGAACAACGACAATTGAGCTGGTGGGGACATATACAACGAATGAGTAATAGCAGACAAGTAAGAAGAATATACGAAGCAAAAACACAGCTAAAAAGACAAAGGGGAAGACCCAGGCAAACATGGAATAAAGAGGTGGGTAACATAATACAACAAAGAGGGAAGACATGGAAAGAAGCAGCTATATTAGCAAAAGACAGAAGAGCATGGAAAACGTTTATATATGAAAATTGAAATTAAATGTAAACCCGACACCTAACGGTAAAAGGGTGTATGATTATATATATAAATTTGACATAGTTAAATATTGTTCGAATGAAAGCTTTGACGTTACAAACTACTCCTGTCAGATCAATGATGAAAAAATTGTCATTCAGACATGATTTAGACCATAGATTTAGACTTCGTTTCTCGAGTTGTTGATGTTGCCACGGTAACTTTAAAACACGCGCGTGCTAAAAAGTTCGATTTAAACACGCTGAGGCGTGCTTTAAATAGGTAAAATGGTTCACCAATAAAAAAATCATTTAAAATCAACACACACTTCAACACATACATGAGGTATGACTTTTAATCAATTTAATTCATTATTTATCGAAAATAATACCCCAATGCGAATTCAAAATTGAAAAACAATTGATTCTGTCCTTAGGTATAATACAAAGTGACAGTAGACATGTAGTTAAATTTATAGTTATTAGATTATATTGTAGGTACATATTTTAGTTAAAATACTTGAAATGTATAACATATCTTTACATTAATACCTTATCATGTGATACGTCATTATGTGGTTGTTATATTTTTGCTAAGATTTGATCGTTCACTAAGAATTGAATAGTGCGACAACATCGCATATGTAGTTTTCATTGACTATTTATGTAGTTTGAAAATCAGTATTGCATTTGAAATATATATACAGTGTATCGCATTTAAGATAAAGACACTCCCATATTTTCGCTGTTTAAATAATTACAGATTCGGATTTTTGTAGTCATACAAGTTGATGGGCCACATTTCTTGAAATAGTCAACTGAAATCTGAACTTTAAACTCAACCTACTACGATTTCACAAACAGAATCGCTTCTCGATATTTACTTTCGTACTTTCTAAATGTGCCCAGCTAAATATTTGTTATCACCTATAATTCGATTAAGTCATATACGAGTATTTGTGAAACAGCATGTAAGCTACTTTGTAAATATATTTTATGATTATTAGGAAACTGTAATGAAAAATAACTATTATTCACAACCATATATGCAATGCTGTCATTACTAACGTCATTGGAGGTTAGAAAGTGTCATATTACACACCTCTACTTCCCGCCCTCTAAAATAATGTGATCGTGTGTTAATATTATCTATTTAAGATGACTAGCGTCTAGCCGATCATGCAGCATCGATCACGAAGATGAACGAAAGTTAGTAGTTGAGGTGCGCATACGTCCAAGCAGCCTTTAATCTTCTATTCGATGTGACTGAATGTGAGCAGATAGACACAGTTGGTAAGGTACTGAGCGAACAACTCAGAGGTCGTATTCGAGGTCGTGTTCGAAACCCGGTTAGGACCTGGGATTTTTGTTTTCTTTCAATAGTTTTTTATTTCTCATTTGCTGATATTTTTATACATAATTACACTTTGATCAACCGGGTTTGGGCCTGGGTTTTCTTGTTTTTTTTTAGTTTTATATTTCTTATTTTCTGATATTTACATATACTTTCAGTTGCCTATCGCTCATCTTCGTGATCGATGCTGCATGATCGGCTAGACGCTAGTTTTAAGATGAATATTTTTCATGTTTGAAAATATAACACATTGATAAATATTATAATACCTATTTCTGGAGGGGTACAATCCATCAATTCTTCATCGGAGGACATTTTTCTTAATTCATTATTCGCGACCTTAATATCCATCCGACTTTATCTGACATTTATTTATATTGGTGACAGTAGTTGTCAAATGTAATATTTTAGGTGTGTTCAGAACGAAACAAAGATTTATTAATTTTGATCGAAATATGATGGTTGTAAATAAAATAGAATACAAACCTCGGTAGGAAGTTTCATTCCTGTCTCGATATAATAGCTAACGCTTCGCGTCTCGGTTAACTAACTAATCTCTCGACAGTAATGAAACTCCTCCCACCTCGGTTAGTAATATACTATTACATAACTAATAGTATTATTTTGTCAGCAAACGCTAGTGATCTATTTTTTGTTTTAATGTTTTTTTGTACAACTGTCATTAAAAGTGACACTTTTAATGATAGCAAACAATGTTAAAAACGATTGTTTACATAGCAGCGTGTTAAAAATACTTTTAACACTAGTGTTAAAAATATTTTTAGCACTCCATTCAAATGACAGCGTCTTTTCTCATTTGTTAGTAATCATAACGTTGGCAACGTCTGCCATTCACAACAATCTTTTGATTATTTGAATACTAAAATGCATTTTGAATTTATTGTCATTGCAAATTCGCTCGTTTCATTATCAAAATAGGGAAGTTGTACAAAAAACATTGTATGGTATTTGTGTTAAAAGTGATTTTATTTTGTTCGTGAAATTGTTCAATTCGCTTCGCTCATTTCACAAACGTTTTCACTCACAAAATAAAACCTCACTTTTAACACTCATATCATAAATAACTATTTTAGAACAGAAATTAAGTAACCAACTATTTGTAAAAGAAAGAAAATAAATTCATTTTGGTATATGTGCTTGAGTAAGGATGGCGGATTGTTACTTCTATTTATATTTTTACTAAGTAATTGGACAAGTAATGTAAAAATACGTGATTTTTTTATAATATCTGTATATGAAATGTAATCATTGTTCAAGTGATTTTTAGTGACTGTTATCATGCCTATTGTACTATAAAGAATACGAAGAAAAGGAAACTATTAAACCTTTACTGTATCACTGTTGGGCAGTGGAAAAATCTGTTCCAAAACTTTGAGGCAAGATTTTATAAAGGGAGGCGATAAGATAACGAGCTTCGCAAGATACTGGAAGTGTCTCAAAACGAAGAATATAGGTTTAGAGCAAATGCAGGTTATTACAATGGGCTCTACAACGAATGCAATGGTTTCCATGCCCTCATAACCTAACTTAATTATGTAATTCAAATCTTATTTGATTCAGATGAATGTATCAAAAGCAAATTATTGAATCTTTGATATTCATTTATACATTAGTTTTAAAAATGAAGATCGATGTGTGTGTTTTCGTGAAGATCTAGTTTGGTGAGCACGATGACGGCACCACCTCTACTTTTTCTGCAGGCCACATCTGTCCTACCTCAATTGCAAGATCGGTGTATTTTGAAATTTTCTCATTATATTTGTCTAGAATATTATTATTGTTGTTATTGGATAAGTAACATCCACTAGAAGAATCGAGTTAGCTTTTTTATCCACCACTACAATATCAGGCCGGTTATTCGTCTTCCGTCTATCGTTAATAATGGACATAGCGTAGTATAGTCTAAAATCAGCATTCTCTAGATCTGAATGCAGATGGTAATTGTAATAAGGCGTGTAGGTAATAACTAATCCATATTTGTTTGCCAATTTCTGATGGATGATGTTGCAAAGTTGGTAATCAATGTTAGCTATGGCTGTACATCGCGATGTAATGTGACGTATCGTCTCTGTTGTTTATTGACACCCTCTGCACTTGTCTGACAAGATGTTGGGATCTCTTATGACAAATTTCTAATAATCGTTAGTATTAATCACTTGGTCTTGAATTACCATAATAAATTCTGTTCTTGGAAATTCTGTTCCATCAGAGAGCCACTTATTTGATGCTTCCTTGTCGATATAAGGTTGATTGAGGTCCTGATAAAGTCGACCATGAAGCGCTTTCTGGGCCCACTCCGCCTGTATGTCAGAGTTTGTAACGATTTCAAGCTTCTTATCAGGGCTCACAAAATCTGAATAGTTTTTATCTGTTTTTGCGACCACCTCAAACAATTTAGATGTTTGACAATGAAGAATTCCTAAAGCCGGTTAGAGCTCCCTCCCTCTTTTCTCGGTAGTGTGGTCCTAAAAACTGACGATTTCGGGTGGTGATATTTGTGTGTGGTTATCATGGTACGCGTTGTTCTTTGAATATCCTCCAGTTCTGTTTTTGTCCACTTCAGAATTCCAAATGAGGTATGTCGTAGGTGCTAATTGCTTTGGCTAGATTTCCTGCGTTCAATAAAGTAGTTACCCTTTGAGGGAATTGGCCCCTAATTTTGATTTTTGCTTGCTTTTGGTCTAATAGCTTAGCTTGCTGAAATCCTTGATACTTGTAGGTCTCGCCATTTTGCATGGCAGTTATAATATTCCCATTGGGTGGTAACGCATCTCCGTTAACGATTTTACCCTTCTCGATATTTAAGGTTTTTCACTTGTCTAATCCAAATTCCATTTGTATATCACTGGAGAATTTTTTAGTGATATTATGTAAATGTTGAGCTTGGCGTTGGTTTGATGCCTATATTTTGATGTCATCCTTATATAAAAGGTGGGAAACAGCGCAGCTACTGTTCCTGTTGGCTTTGAGTTTATTATTATTATTTTTGTCGGTAGTATTGTATTTGTAATGAACAATGTTAGAACTATGTATTATTATTAAATAATACTGTGAATCAGTCAACGCCAAATATGAAAAACAGAGACTGTCATATCAATTTGGTGTCATAGTAATCTTCGATGCGTAGGATTTTTCCTTTAATATAATTGCCATTTGGTGTAATTTTTTTAATTAATTTATTTAAAACTGTGGGTAGGTACATATTTCTGAATTTATAACAATTTTACTGATTTCTTACCTTTACAACATTAGTAAATCCATTAGTAAAGTTAGCATCCAGTATTTTCAATAGATTAATTGTCTTTTGTTTGGAATTTGCACAATTTATGAAGTTTCCTAGAAGTGCTTCTAATACAGCCTTAATTTCTTTATTCACATCAGATTCTTGAATTAACATAAGCCAATCTTTAGCTGCTATATCTGCTTCTGTAAGAAAACATTTCCAAGCATTAAAGATAATGTATTCCACTTTACTACTTATGTAATTTTATCAACTTCAGAATGCATCATTGTAAAAAATACCATTTTATAATCCCTCCCATTTCAATCTGTGAATCTTGAGGTAATTATTTATTTTTAAACGATAAAAAATATTTAAGAAACTACTTCCTGGCAAGTAAAGTAAAAAAAACCTCATACACCGGAAACCACAAAAGAATATTTTTTGCCCAGGCGAAGTAAATTAATTTTAAAATACACTGCGCAACTTATTTAATGCACAATGAAAAAGTTACCTCAAATTTGATGTATTTTCGACATTTATGGAACTTTAGTTAACGTCAGGTTAGGTTTGAGCGACCGGGGGTCGCGACACAAAAGATCTGACCGTTACGTTACGTTATGTTACGTTGCTTCGTTATGTGCCTTGTCTTACAAGCGTGTGCTCTGCTCCTGAGTCTCTCTCTCGTTTACAAATCAGCGATTCATATGCTTCAGCCGGGAATCAAACCCGGGCCGTCCCCGTGGCAGGCGAACATTCTACCACTGAACCACCGATGCTACATTAAAATCCTATGTAAAGCTGTTATCGCAGTGCTGGTGATCTACTTGCATTTGTTCGGATAATTTTTACTGTTATTTCCATAATTTTTTTTGCGCGATTGATCTTTTTTGTTTATTTACAGCATCGGTTGTCAGGACGGTAGGTTGTGTTTACTGCTTTCTAAGTTTAACACGTCGGTAAGTGATTTACTTACCGTTCAGACGTCGAAAAGTAATAAATAATTTCACTAAAATGCAAAATATATTTTAAACTGATCGAGAAGTATAAATGTCACTTTTGACCTTTCGTTCATTTCGAAGAAAGTTAAATTATTTTATTCGGAATCTATTTCAATACGTTCGCGCAAAAAATGATAGGTATAAGCATCTCGAACGTTAAGGGTAATTACAACGTTTGCATGTAGATTTCTCTTGTAAAATTGGACAAAATGATATGGATAGGGTCTAGCACATTTACTTTTCGAAATACAGGGTGTTGAAATTTTGAAAACTTGAATGTTTTAATTCGATAACTTTAAAATGGATGGATAAATTGATTTGACATTTGGCAGGTTGTTTTTAAATGTAAAAGGGCATATTTTGATAGAAATAGTAGTTTGTGCAACTAGTGTGGATATGATGGCCATATCGCGCGAGGACGAAATTTGAGCACGACGCCGTAGGCGTTCAAGTGCGATATGGACAATCCACACGAGTCGAACAGCATATTTTTCCTATGACCCACTTAAGAAAAAATCTAGAAAGTAAAAATTTCTATAAACTGTAATATAACTTCAAATTAAAAGTTTAACAATTCAATTTTATGTTTCCACTAATTTTTTTGTGGTAAACGTACAGTTCTTGAATGTCCAATTTGTATAATGCTACGGTTTCCCTTTTTAAATATACGATGCTGTTATAAGTAGATGTTGCCAGTCGGACTCCCTCATGAAGGGTACCGTACCATTATCTATAATAATGAATATTCTGCTAAATATTTCAAACGTCTACCTGTTGTCGTTATTAATATCAAGCAGAATAATTATTTAAAAATAAAATCAACAATAAAAAAAAACTTCTTCACGGGGAATCGAACCCGGGACTACCGCGTGAGAGCCTGGTTTGCTTACTACTCGACCACCGAGGAATATGCAAATTGTTTATCTATAACGTCAGATGTATTACATAATTTTTGCTTAAAAAGAACTAAAGTTCCTACCGTGTGTCCCGCGACACTTTCTACCTTTTTTATTCAAATCGTAGTTTTTGCTCTTAGGAATATCACTGTCTTAGTTGTTTTGGTAAAACGAATAATAGGGAACTTGCCCAATTTTTTTTATTTTACTAAAATGTGTGTTTATATATGAAAACACATTATACCAAATATCAGCCCTTAAATCGCAATACTTATTTCACAATAAATAATTAAAGTTGGAATCGCCACCGGGTATATTCAAACGAAGCAAAATGCGCGGCAGCGGCTGTGACGTCACACCGCACCTCGCGCATCGGTAACCGCAGAAAGCACCCGGCCGGCACGAGTTTAACAGCCATTTGAAGCATTTCTTATTGATTTTTTATCGAATTCAAATCGTTAGCGTCAGTTTCTCAGTTTTCAAGTGTTTAATGATCATTTTATGTATTTATTATGGAAAAAACTCCGTATAAATAATGTATCGTTCCTTTGTGTTCGAGTACAACTGTGAAAAATCCAGATAAAATTTTCATTCGCGTACCTGAAGATAAAAAGCGACGAATAAAATGGCTAAAAGCATGCAGAAGAGGTGTAAGGGATTTTTCTACGAAGAGCAAAGACATTCACGTTTGTGAAGATCATTTCAATGTAAGTATAAATACCTAATATAAATAATTAGGGTTCGGTAAACTTGTTACTTTACCAGTAAAGCCTGCAATCTTCTATTACCACATACGAACTTAAATATAAAAAAATATCTACTAATTTTATTTAGATATCGAGGTACCACCTATTTAGTTAAAAATATTACTTAGGGACCCATAATTTTATACTTAATAAATATTTGATTATGTATGTTATTTTTTTGTTTCAGATTGCCGAAGATATGGATAATTATGTAAAGTTTAAACTGATGGGTGGTAAAAAAATAATGAAATCTCATGTAGTGCCTCACATTTTTAATTGCCAACCAGACAGAAAAAGAACATTTTCAGTTCCTGCAAGAGCAGCAGCTGTTAAAAGGGTAAAGAGAAGACTTGTTGATGAAGCAGTAGCTTTCTGCTCTACCACAACATTACCAGGAATACTAAAACCAATACTACAAAGGAATTTGTGCCTATGATATGGGTATGTATATGATAATAAATGAGCACTGGTGCTTATAGAGATCATTGTGAAAAGTGTTCTAAATGCAAAAACACTATGGCAAGCCAAAATGAAAGGTAGATTTATGGGTAAGATATAGTAATATTTTTTATAACAGACACAATGTGTCAAAAAAATGCATACGAGGTGACAAAAAAATAAAATGTCAAATTTTCCAAATTTTTACAAATACCCGTTTTTCTGTACATTTCTGAAAATATGTTTTGTACAAAAGTTGTTCGTCTTTATAAGGGGAACAAAAAACCTAAGTAACATTTTTCCTTCAGACAAGAAATAAACTTTTTTGGATTTTTTTTTGAAAATAACTGGTGAAACCGCTCGACCGATATGGCCCATTAATGAACTCGACCGAGATATTCACTCAAACTATTTTTGTTTAAATTTTCGTTTCGATTCGTCAAAAAATACGAAAACTCCGAAAACAACTAAACACCACGTTCAACGCTCTTTACGTGTTGTTTGAATTGTCGGTTCACGATCGCCTGACTCGAAAAGTGCGGTCTGACGTCACAACCAATGGCAGCGCGTTTTAAGAGCAGTTCAAATTATTCAAATTTCAACCCTTTATTTCTCAGGTAGTTTAATCGTTATTGGAATTTTTCTTTTTCTACGAAGTTCCTTATGATAATATCTTACGATTTTAATTGTTTTTAAATGATTTTATTTTTTTGGCAAGTTCCCTATTTTGATAACATACCAGGTGCTACAAAAATGTTTTTTTTTTCAGAAACTTCAAAACGTCCAGTGGGCTATACAAGGTATTGTCATTATTGTCGATTTAAAGCTTCATGTTCCTTCTACATTTTATTTTTTTATTCATATGTTTATCTCTTTTACTTCATAAAATATCAAATTTTTGAATTGACGTGATTTTTATTGAATTTAATAGCCATTTTTGTGAAGTGCTCATTATTTATCACTTTATACTTCAACGCCTCATTTTGCGTTCTGTTTTCCTTGATATCCTATAGTTTATTGAAAGATTCAAGGTGTTTTAGAAGAGAAAAAGGTCTTAAAAAGATATAAAAACTCAGGTCGTGGCTAAGGGCTGGCCAGTCGATGTGTTCTCTTCAACATAATTTTTGACGATAAGAGCCTTGTGGGGACGCGCATACGTAAAAAATTGGATCCCATATAGGGGGCATAAGGCACAACATGTTCTTCAAGAATGTCTGTGATGTATCTTTCAGAATTGAAATTTTCATTTATAGTTACTAAGTCTGTTCGCCCCGTCAAAGATATTCTTTCAGACACCATGACGGATCCACCTCCATATGAAGTTGTCTGCAAAATATTGTATTGACTGTATCCCTCATCGGGTCTTCGGTAGACAAACTGAACCTTGACTCATCAGTCCAAAGAATTCAATCTGGCTCTTCGATGATCTACTGTTAATGCAGGTTCTCGAGAAGCAATCCTGGATCTTAAATTTGCCTCCCTCAGTCGTCGGCGTACAGTTTGGGCGCATATGAGTAGAACACCTTGTAAATCGTTTCTTTACAGCACTTACTCTTAAAAAGCAATCCTGGATAGAAGTGGTAACACGACTTCTACTATGACAGGCCCGTCTTGAATGTCCTGTTTCCGCGTACATTTGAATTGCTCTCGCTCGTAGCTGCCTAAACACATTCATCACGAGTTTAATTTCTGGTTTGGCGTTCCATTATTCACTAATTATTGCTGGACTTTCAACAAAAAAACTAATGACACAGTTGACTTGTTTGACGTGTAATCTTCAATTTCCAATGCCTCCTAGCTGTTTGTGTTGTTCGATAAATGCATTTCATGTGAATAAGAGCACATGCTGTTTCAAAAGCGGTTTTTTTTTTAATGAAGTAACAAAGATAAAAAAATAAAAAAATCAATAAAGAAAATGTAGAAGAAACACGAGGCTTTAAATTAAACAATAACTTGCAATAGCTTGTATAGCCCATAGGACGTTTTGAAAGTTCGGAAAAAAACAACTATTTTTATAGCACCTGGTATAATGTCAAAATCATTCGTTTTGTCAAAACAACTTAGGCAGTGATATTCCTAAGAGAAAAATCTACAATTTGGAAATAAAATAAATAAAAACAAACAAAAACTGTCGGAAATACATATCATCAAATTTGAGGTAACTTTTTGGTTGTCCGTTAAATAAGTTGTATAGTGTATAAGATCTATCAAGATGTATAGTATACCCCGTATATTATTTAATTATTTAGGTACCAGTCAAAGTACCGCTCATCGAACAAATTGTGAAACCCTTTGGACTAAAGAGAATAATTGAAAGAAATTCATTTATATTTAATAAATTGAGTACTTGTTTTAAATTAAATCTAATATAAAAAGAAAGGTTAATGTGATTTTTAAGGGCGAGTTGTATCAAACACCTAAACTCAGTTTAATGATAACTGATGTTTAGACTGAAAGTATGATGTATTTATTATCAACAATTACATCAGTCATCATTAAACCGAGTTTAGTTGTTTGATACAACGCACCCTAAAGGCCCCCATACACTACGGGTAAACATGACAACCCAACTAACATTTTAAGTCGTAAAACCGTAAAACTGACTATCTAGTCAACCTTCAAGTCATTTTTACTAGTCGTTGTTACGTTCTAAATACGTCGTAACCACTACCAAAATAGGGAACACATTTGTGGTAACTACAACGTCGTGAAAACGTTGCAGTGACGGACACAAAGACGTAATAATACCTTTTCAACGACGTCATAATAACGTAATAAAGTAGTAATTCTAATTTTCTATCCTCCTCGGCGATACGTGGAACAAAATTTTATCACTTTATCTTTTATAGTTTTGATCTAAACTTCCAAACTATGGTGGCTTGCTCTACATAATCACAATAAAATAATATTGGTAAATAATACAAAGTAAAACACGCTTAAATCAGAGGTCCCTAACTTCGAAAACATAAATTGGGCATACTTAACTCATAATATGGATAATTTTAGCTCCTAATTCATCATTCGCCTCCAAAATAATCAGTTTTTCTATGAAAATGTTAAGCGAAATGCGGTCTAGAAATTAATTTCATATCGATAAAATGTATAAAAGGTTTTTCCTACATTCAATTTGGTCATAAAAATGATATATCAACAAAATTCTGAGCTCAAAAGTAGGCCGAAGTATAATTTCGACAATAATTTTGAATTACACAAGATTGAAAGTAATAATCATTATGGCGTCCAAAAAAATAACGACCCTCATGTTAAATTCACTTCATGGTTAATTTATTCGGTAATTGTGACTTTGTAGTTCTTTCGAATATTCGAATATGTCTCATATAGGTAAAAAAACCAAAAAGTAATTTTTGAAGTAACGATTTCCAACAAAATACCAATAATCTGACCAAAAAGTCACAAACCTATCAGTAATAAACTGTTGAAACATTTACGTCATAAACACAAGCATTGGCAACTCAACAGTGAATCGGGCTGAAAAAGTAAAATTGGAAACGTAATTATAACCACAGCAATTTTATGTATAAGTGAAAATAACTTATAGGTAATATTTACGTGAAGCTAATGGTAATTATTACCGCCAAAATTATAATTATGAGTAAAAACAATGTATAAGTGATTCTAAGAGGAGTTTTCGTAAAAATAACTTTAATTGTTACTGTTAGGTAATACTCTAAGTAAATCTTTTGTATTATTGACTTTATAAATTCACTCTATTGTATGTTCTTACGATAAAGGTATTATTTTCGTGAAAAACACGAAATTATTACCAAGGATAGGTTATAATTCCTAAGACTAGAGTATTTATGACTTAAATTGTTAGTTGGGAAACTTAACAGAACAGTTAAAATTGTACGTGCAAAATTGCCGCTTTTGAACACACATACCTATGCTGTCGGAAAAGAACGTCTGCAGTTGTGTGTTTCACGATTAATCGTAAGGACATAATTGCAATGGCGTTAGTTTTTGCTTTAAAAAAAATCACGTAGAAAATGTTCGAAATGGGCAAGAGATTGGTTATTAAAAAGAAACGAATTTTTCCATTTCAATCTATCAAAAGAGTTTAAACTGAAAAAAGTGACTGGTGTAATTATTTAAGAATGGATAGAGATACTTATTTAGAATTGTTAAACCTTATCACACCTTTGATACAAAAGCAAGATTCGCACCTTCGGCAGTCCATATCCTGTTATGGACGTCAGTTGATCGAAGATGAATAATCTGCACTTTATCTGGTTCACCATCAACTATTATATGGCATCCTTTCATATATTACAAAACACATATTTCCAAATTGAATGAATGTTTTTTTGTTGTCGTTAGTTTCTCTTCCAAGAAGTCAGATTTTTTTCAAGTAGATATAAAGTTTGTGTTTGTTAGTTTGTGTTTTAGATATAAAGTTTGAATATTATTATAGAGTAGTTTTAACAAGTTTTTGAACCTTTGTATTAATTACATACATTGTATTACTTGAAAGTATCGTATTTTTAAGTAAAAAGCCGACATATTCCGAGATATTTCCATAACTTTGAATACAAAAAATTAAATTTTGCATGAGTGTATCAATACACTGTGTATCTCCATATTTTAACTAGTATAGTTCTTTTCACTTGACTTGAGCTTGAGATGCAATAAAACCATAAAACTTTTCGGATTTACCGTGCAGTGCCGCACTATAGCTGATGGAAAAGAAAAAGTTTATAATAAGAATGATCCAAAAGTCTTAGAGTTTTCAGGGTATAATTTATTATTCGCCAACAAAATAAATACGACCCTGTCACGGCTAATACTTTTATGGCTTTATTGCATGTCATTACCCCATCTCAGGTCAGGTGAGTTTTTTATATCGTGAAAAGAACTATAACATACTATGTTTTTGCTGAGTAAGCAATTCAATTAATATAATTGTGGGTGTAATTACCAGACATATATGGATTTTTACAGCTTTGTCAAGACCTATACTGATGAGTGAAGAATGTATTGAAAATATTTAAGAAATTTCCAAGCAGGCAACAAATGGTAGGTCAATAACAAAATATCATATTTTAATTTGTTTATTAAATGGTACTTTTACATTGGAGGGAAATCATCAATGATTTTTTTTAACCTTCGCTTCCCATCCAATTACCAGATCTCTGTTGAGAATTAAAAACACTGGAATCATCTTCGAGATTTTGTAGTTGGCTGAAATTTTATATACAAGGTGATTCATCAGTAATACCAATGAAGCACCCTGTATATGTATTAAAAAATAATCAAAAGAAAAAAATTATATTTTTTTTCATATTTATTAAATAATCTCGAAAATAATCTTTGATAAAATTAAGGTAAATTCAAATATTTTGGATAAAAGACAAATCAATAAACAACTAATTATGTCAATTAAGAATACAAAACTTTTACAGCCTTATTAATAATAAAATTTATATTATTCTAACATGACTTTAAAAATAAATTATTGAAAAGAATATTAATAAAAAAAATACATTTAACATTATTCTAACACTAAGGGCCGGTTTTACAAGAGGGGTTTATACTAGGTATAGTTATTCTGGGAAAAAAGTTATACCAGAATTTATACCTAGTTTAAAACTAGTTGGTTTTACGATGCTTTTTAACACCGGTATAACAATTCTTGGAGTAAGAATTGCTATACCGTTGTAAAAAAGCATCGTAAAACCAACTAGTTTTATTCGTACTTCCTCCTCTGTCTCCCATAAATCGTTCATCATTACGTGCCAAAAATAATAGTTCTCCATGTCCATAATAAAACACCGATTAAAAACACTGAAAATCAGTAAAACCACTAAAACTCACAACTAAGTATTTCTTCAACTCTATGCACATGAATTTAAGAACCAAATAAACAGAGAACTGACAGAATGATTGTAATAAATAACGCAAAACCTTCGTGAATAGGCTTTATTAAGCAAGAACTGAGCTTGACATTAAACAGGGAACATTGACATAAAATGATAAAAGGTGTAACGATCTAATACGTATAAATATATAGTACATAGATTATAGTATACTACATTCTCCCCAGCTTTATTTTTCGACAAAATCTTCAAGGTAGGCAGGAGTTTTTTATTTTTCTAGTACTACATCTCGTACTTTGAGGAATTTCAGTTTCAAAATAGTCGCTTCCTTGAAGGTCTTGAGAAGTATTGTAAATGTTTTGCATTTTATTAGGATCAAGTTGAGAACTACTTGTTTCAGTTGTCGTTTCGGAAGTTTCCGTTGCCAAGTTGCTATTTTGGATTGATTGGTCCAATGTAGTCTTGTCTCCACACGGAGCAAGATGTCTTAGAGAAACAGTTGCTTCACGTCCATCGTCATATCTTACAACAGCATTCTTAGGATTAGCTCCTATTAAATCAACCTCTTCAACTAAAGGATCGTACTTAGAGTGCCTCACATGCTTCTTCATTAATACTTTTCCAGGATTCATTAGCCATGAAGGTATTGCAATGCCATTTGGTGATTTTCTTGGATGAATAAACATTCTTTCATGCGGTGTAGTATTTGTACCTGTGCATTTTGGGGCGACGTAAAGTACTTCATCCCATTGATCAGATTTGAAATTTCTTGACTTAAGGGCCAGAGAAATAGTTTTCCAAATAATTCCATTGTATCTTTCGGTTTGGCCATTACCTTCAGGATTATAAGCGGTAGTTCTGCTTGTGGGTATTCCATACGAATGTAAAAAAATTTACAGTTCATGAGACATGAAAGATGCACCTTGATCAGAATGAATGTAGCCAGGCAACCCAAAAATTGAAAATAAATTAGTAAGACATTCGATAACAGTTATTGCATTCAGATCTCGGCATGGATAAGCAAACGGAAATCTAGTATATTCATCTATAACTGTGAGAATGTATTTGTTACGAGAATTAGAAGGAAGGGGTCCTTTGAAATCTAAGGATAGCCTTTCGAATGGTGAAGTAGCCTTTATCAATTTACCTTGAATTTTCACAAACTTTGGTTTAATTTCTGATCATACAGGACAACCAGCTGTCATAACACGTACCTCTTCGATAGAGTAGGGTAAATTACGAGATCTTATATAATGTACCATTCGGGTAGTCCCAGGATGGCATAGAGCTTGATGTAAATCAATTAAAGATATATTGGTAAGAGTTGTGCAGCAAACTCTTGAAAAAGTATCAGGTACCACATTGCAGTTCCTGGCCGATACGGAACAGGATAATTCTAGACGCCACCTTATAATCTTTTCGTTTTTGATTTTACTTGAGTGTCGCATGTTATACATAAACGATACCGATTTTTGGTCTGTTATAAGTTGAAAGTGTCTTCCAATTGAGAAGTGGAGCCATTTTTTAACGGCTTCAACTATACCATATGCCTCTTTTTCAACGGAAGAATGATTTCTTCCACTACTTGTTAATGTCCTTGAGAAAAAGGCTACAGGTCTTCCTTCTTGACTGAGAGTCGCAGCAATAGAATGGTCAGACAAGGGGAATTTTATCATCAATAGAAGTTACAGCTGACAAGGCAATTTCATTTTTAAGAACTTCAAAATCCTGAGCTACCTGATCAGACAAAGGGAAAGTTTTGATGGTAGCTAATCGATGGATTTTTTTCCGAAAAACGAGGAATAAATTTGGAAGTGTGAAAACATACCAATAGCTCTTTTAAGCGATTAAGAGTTTTGAGGTAGTGGCAGTTTTATTAGAGGTTCAAGTCGTTCAGGGTCGGGTTTTAGAGTTTAATTTTCGATTAAGTATCCAAGAAGTTAAATAGATTTTTGTGAATAAAAACTTTTCTTTTCATTAATTGTAAAATTGTACTTCTTTACAACTTGCATAAATTTGTTAGGATTGTCATCATGTTGTGCTTGATTTATTCCGCAAATAGTAATATCATCCAGATATGCATATAAACCTTCTACAACTTCAATGTTCGGAAGTGGGTAGCATCTCAATATGTAAATTTGTTGATAGTTTGAGAATAGTCGACCACCATTCTTTTCTTATGAGTTTCACTCTTCGTAATTAATACCTGAGCGCGCCAAGGCGAGTTACTTTCTTCTATATAATGCCATGAGATGAGAGAAAACTTACTTGATCAGATATAAATTTAGAATCTTCTGTCGAAAATTGTCTAGACTTAGTTGCAATAGGTCTGCAATCGTCTGATAAATTTGAAAATAGTGTGGGATATTCTATATTAAGATGAGCTAAACTGCATATTTTGTCAGATGAATCAATTATTAAAGGTAATTTCGGGTCTCCAAATGTGATTTCGAGAGCGAAATACTTTTTAAGTAAATCATGGCCAATAACTACATCAGCATATAAATCTTGAAGAATGGATATACGGATATTTGGATGCAATTCATCCTTTATTGTTAAATATACGAAGCAGTGTCCAGATATAGAAGACTTCAATTTCGTGGATGCCATTAGTATGTGACCAGAACTTGGAAGAATTTCAATCTTCAAGAATGAGGCAAAGTTTTTATTTAGGTACGATTCTGAGCAACCAGTATCTATTAAAGCGTCGGCAGGAATTCCGTTAATTTTGATTTTAACTAGACTTTTAGATAAGCTTTGTGGGGCGGCAGCAAGATATTTGGAGTTTGAAGAGATAGATGAAGAAGCAACAGGTAAAATTGAAGCTGAAGAAGGTTTATACTTCTTGCTTTGACATACTTTTGAGAAGTGTCCTTGTTTACCACATTCGGAACAAACAGAATTTTTAGCTGGACATGAACTCCGTAAATGTTTTCTATTAGATCCACAGTAGTAGCATTTGGAGTTTTTAATTGCAGCAGACGTAACTTGATTAGATTCTAGCGAATTTTAGATTGATTGGATTGAATTAACAACTTGAGGAGCAGAAATATAAACTTCTGAATATTTTTGCGCGGATTCTAGTGATTTAGCTGAGATTATAGTTTCCTCTAATGTTAAAGTATGATTCTTTAACAAACGCTGCCTAATGTACACAGAAGATAGTCCAGTGATAAAAGCATCTCTTATGTAG
Organism: Galerucella calmariensis; assembly: GCA_910591675.1. Taxonomy (NCBI): domain Eukaryota; kingdom Metazoa; phylum Arthropoda; class Insecta; order Coleoptera; family Chrysomelidae; genus Galerucella; species Galerucella calmariensis. The sequence goes on from CAJUYG010000478.1 coordinate 98,325, forward strand.
TCGTCTCGATTTTGATTAGAAGAAACAGTTTTAAAATTACAGTCGGTCCGGCCTTAGTAGTTTGTCCATTTTATTATTCTTGCTTAATAAATTGTAATAAATAACGCAAAACCTTCGTGAATAGGCTTTATTAAGCAAGAGCTGAGCTTGAGATTAAACAGTGAACAATGACATTATAAAATGATAAAAGGTGTAACGATCTAATACGTATAAATATATAGTACATAGATTATAGTATACTACAATGATTACGAAATGCATAGAGAAATAGTAATTATATACTTATTATATACAAATTTCCATTAAAAAACTTCATTACTAGGCAAGCGCCAAGTAATTCGACTCTGCTCCTCTATTTCGGACCATGCGATTCGGAGCGTATGATTTTTATGAGATCAATAATATCGGATCACGGGCCAAGAATATAACGACGATCGCCTCATGCGATCATTCGCCATAAACAGATGGTTATTCACGTTTTAAAAAAATAGTGGGGGTTATAACCACTGCCAGTTACCCACCTCTTGACTACGGTAAGTTGGTAACTGAAGTTATTACCGCGGTAACTGATTTGAAGTTTTGGTATTTACCATTCGTTGCAAAAAATTGAACGGTATCAACTTTTTATGACCGGTCACTCGCTAAAAAAAACTCAAAGTGAAATAAGTGTGAATAATATAATGATAATATAGCCATTTAGGTACGTATTTTACATTGTTGTCATGTTTATCTTATAAAAACATATTGTTTGTTAGATGTTTCCAAAGTATTCAATTATTAATATGATTTGCTCAGCATTCTATAAGTACGCTCTTAGTAACCATTAGCAAAGATTACAGAATAAAATATAAGATGTTTCACTCGTTCGAATTTATCGCGTAAAGCACCGATGCCGCTGGTGACTGTCTGGTGACTTGGATGGTACATTACGTCGCTACGTCCTTACTTGCATTTAATTTGGAATATTATACGGAACGTCACCCGTCGAGCGCTGTTATTTTAGAACGGTGTTTATAATTGGTTGCTCGTGTTTTATATTTATGTTGTATAGATTTTTTAAATTTATTAATTAATTGTTGAAATGAGCAAAAAATAATATTAATATTTTTCTCTTTAATAGCAAAGCTTAAACACTAAATATTTTGTAATATTTGCTAATACAAAATTACGGATTTATTTTTATAATAAGGATATTATATAAACAAGTACATTAAGCAAGAAAATACAAAAAATTAACAGACTAATGAGAAAAATATAAAGCATAAAGTTGGGCTTGTTCGCATTTTTTTGGAAATCTTAGCTGATGTGTACTGAAATTACGTTACTGGCCAACGTTTGGAGCGCGGGAGTGGGAAGATATTTTCTCCACGACTAAATAATAACGCTCAAATTATTTTTACATATTTAGCTGCATAATGATATAAATTCTTCACACCAGTGAATAATAAAAATAATTCACTCTCGTTAGCCAATCACATTCTATTATTATCATAATTCACGCTAAAATGAATTAAAATGAATAAATCAAATCGTCTCTTTAAAACGTCAAATACCTACGAACGCAAATCGCTTCTGACAGCGCGTCGTTTAAAACGTCAAAATAATTATAAAATCATAATTTTACGTATTATAAGAGAAAAAAATGGATAACAGTAGCGATAGTAAATATGTACGCCTCCCGGAATTAATTTCATTTATAAATGTAAGGGTTCCGATTAAAAATATGAGTTACGTATATATATTTACTCTTTACATTTTCATAAATATGCTCTATAGCCTAGTGGTGGTTGACTATGGCGCGGACGATCGAGGTTCGATTCTCACTGGAAGTTTTTTCTTTTTAGTCGTGGAGAAAGTATAGTCTTTTACTTGTGTAGAATGACTATTATTTACTTGGATGATTCCAAAACTCACTCACTGCGCTCCCTCGTTTTGGAAACTTCATCCGCGTTAATAATAGCCATCATTCTGCACTCGTTGAAGAATATACTATTATACTCAACCTTCCGATTCTGTCATTATGGGAAACTCTAAAATGGCGAGGATATAAATTTTTACTTACACGAAACCTCAATCAGGATTGACTCGAAAAATTTTTTGGCCAAATACGAAGTTGCTGTGGTAATGCCAAAAATCCAACCCCCGTACAATTTTGTAGCGCGTTTAAAAAGCTATTTTCTCTAAAAAAATTTTGATCATTTTGAAGGCACAAACAGTATGGATGACGTAAGCGAAGTTCTTTTAACTATTGGTTCTGGACTAACGAAAGAATGCCTAGAACAGTTCATTTTTCCTACAGAAACTAAAAATGTGCCTTTGAAAGTGTTTACAACAGATTACCAAAATCTATCAAGCCCAGAAGGAAATGCTTTAGTGTATGTTACGGGGTATTTGTTAAAAAAATGTCTAATACAACATTCATGTGAAACATGCTTCAAGTTCGCCCATTCGGCTGATAATTTAATAAACAGAGAAACTTTTTTCTGTAAACTAAAAGCCTACACGACAAAGAAGGATGAATTTAGTGGCTTATGTGTACCATCAAGGGACATTGTTGAGAACGTTATTGCGATGGAAAATATATTTATCGAAAAATTCAATTCTATAGCTAACCAAAGTGGAATTGGTCAGTTCCTTTTGAACGAATTTACTAAATTTTCTTTTCATCATCCATGTAATCAATTTCCTTTCAAATACTATGCAAGTCTCTACACCAGAGTCCGTATATATTTTACTCTCAAATGTATATTGAAAGATTAAAGGATTCTGAGCTTCTATACGAAATATAATTATTGTATTGTTCAACTAACTTATGTACAAAATAATCATTCGCTGTTCCACCGCTAATAACCAATATGGTTGATGCGGAAATATAAAAAAAAACAAGATTTGAAAGACAATAGATTAAATTTAACACATAAACCAAACTCCAAACTTAGTATTTTACATTTATAAATTTTTTTCTCATTTTACTGTTTTAAGCTTGTCAATCCAAAAAATACGCGTTATTTAAAGATCAAAATTTAAGATAAGATTTAGTGGCCCTATTATTCTGGTGGCTAATGAGTATATTTAATTTAATTTGTGATAAATATCTGATAGATTATCAATAAGTATCACAAAATTACCAAGATGCTGGATAAAAACGGTGAATTAATTCATTTTAAAAATTCAAGTTTATTTTTTACTTACCTTTTCAAATTCATATCCCGATAATTTTTCAATAAAAATAAACCTTTGTGATAAAGAATCCTATTAATTTAAATATATATTTCTCTAATTACCCCTGTATAGCTTAAAATAAAATAAGCTCTTCGAACTGTTCTGGTATCTACCGGTCTCGTTATTGACAACAAAAGCGAATCGTAAACATAATTTATGAGAGCGGCGTCCGTTTGGGACAGCAACTTGAATCAAACCGCCCTGGAGTAGTGAAACATCTTATATTTGTATTCTGTAAATGAAATTTGAACAGAGTACAGCTATTGAAAGAAAAATTGATCAATATTCATACGTTATCGTTTAAAAAACATTATTTTGACAGTTGACACAACTGTTCTCAGTCTATATTAGGTTTGTTCCGTTTGGGACAGCAGCTTGAATCAAACCGCCCTAGAGTGAAACATCTTATATTTTATTCTGTAATCTTTGCCATTAGTTAGAGTTAGTGTTATCGTGTTTATTATTAATAAGGCTGTTAGTATTTTAAATTTTTACATGTGATGACACAAGTCTTTTTTTGACCCCCCTTCTCTTCTGTCACATAATGTAACATTCTGATGATACCCTGCCCCACCCCTTCAACGTGTGATGTAATTTATGGTTGGCTAATTAGCATAAACACTATTAATATTTAATACAAAACTATGACAATAATATCTGTAACATTAAAATTTTTAGTTAAGTCAGGTGTTTCTTAAATTGATTAGGGCTGATTAGGGCCACATTATAGGCGTTCTCGGAAACTTACTCCGGCTCACTAACTCGATCCAGAGAGGTCACGTGATGAATCACTCCGATCACCTACCCGGGAACTGTAGATTACAAACTAGTAGGTTTCTTTTTCGATCTGACGTCATAACATCAATTATTATATCGACGGTGACACGACAAAAAAGCGTAAAAGCCATTTCATCAATTTTACAGGGGGAGCAAAAAACGTTTTCCTCCTATAATAAGAAGGTATATAAAATATTTTTGGTGTTACAGTTTTCTTATAATTTTGGTTTTTAAATCTGATATCAAAATCATGGAGAGTTTATTTTTTATTCGTAATTATTCGAGATTATGACATATACGCCTTTTCATTCTCTTCAGATGGCGCTTAAGCCCTTTCAGACGGCGCATACGCCTTTTCAGTAATATGCAAATAGGCTTCATTTTGTCGGATAAGCACCCTTTACAACTTTTATTTTGCACAAATTAAAATAAAAAGGGCGGATCAGCATGAAAAAACTTTTATTGAACTACTTATTAAAAAAACGAGTAACAAGAAAAAAAAATTACATAGGCAGATAATACTAAGAATGTATTTTGTATTTCGAAAATAACTTATTCCTAGAGGGTTAAAATCACAAACTCTTCATCAGGTACACGAAACGTAAAAAGTTAACTTATTTCTCCATAAAACGGTCATTAATTTTCGGTGCAGTTTTTGGTATTAAAGTTCAAAATATCACTGAAAATTACTTTAAACTAAGAAAATAGGTTGTTCTTTGGCGCATCAACATCAACATTACTTTATCACCCAACGTGATTAACTTACCAAAAACAAAACAAAAAATATTGCAGTCAATACGAAGTTCTCTTTTTTTGAGAGTAACCATAGAAATTGACTATAAAAAAACGTAATCCATAACTCCTTTTCTTAATACCCAGTGAATAATAGATACCCTTCAAAATAACATGAGATCAAAAAAAATATAATTTTCCATGGAATACCTAATATTCAACATATATCAAACTGAAAAAATATCACTTGCAGTCTCACAAAAATATTATTACACTTTTTTACCTATTGATTAAGAAAAATCTGACGCTTTCTTTTCTTTCTCCTAAAAGTACCAAAGATTTCTAAGAAAAGTTTTGCTTGAGCCACTTTGACTTTTACATAAACACTGCCAATTAGTTGGCCTCATCTTCAATATCGGTCTCTGGTAGTACATCTGGAACCGTATTGTTTCCTTTCAGGGTATAATATTCCGCGTGATACTGTTTTTTTCATTTTGAATGTTTTGCAAAGGCTTAAAAGATCATTAAGTTTTTCCTTATTTATTGGAATTTCGGCTTTGTAGGCCCGCGGAATGTTTTCGTTTGCTCTATTGAGCCAGTTAATCTCATGCGAGTGGTCAAAACTGTAGTTAGTATATACAGTGATTATATTCAAGTTCTTTTTCGAAAACCTCACTTGGGCTATATCAGCTATTTTGATATCTAAGCCTTCGAAAGATATCAGTTTTTTGGGAGCGGAGAGATACTTCCAATCTAAAATATCTGAGTAATAAATTTGAATAACTTCGTATGGTTTAGGGGGATGTCGTGCATTGCGGATAATCGTAGGCCTTTCAGAGGGAGCTTGGATTTCCATAGTTTACATATACTTTTCAATCACTCCATGGATACTATCTACGGGCATGTATGTATGACCCGCAACTAGATACGTTAATGTTATTTCACTTACTGAGAAAGAATTTCTAAGAAAATGCAGGATCATTGAAAACATCACTTTATTCTTATTCTGTCCAGGACAGTTGTCGCAAAAAAGTGAAATCGGCTTGTATTTCTCTTCAGAATCAAGCTTAGTCAAATACTGACATAGATTTGAACATATTTCATTCACTCCCCTTTTGCCATCTTTCTCTCCCCAGATCTAGCAGTATCCGTTTTGTGATTTACTCTCGTAAGTTGTGAAGTTATAGATAGCATACTTTCTTCTGTATCCAAATAACATACTTGGGCCATGAGAGGTAGCCATAACTTTCTGCAGGTCAAAAGAAACCACAAGAAATTCCCCTACTGAAGATCGATCTTGTTCGGCTAAAAAATACGCTTTTGCAAGAGCTTTATTATTTTGATGGTTGAGGAAATCGGCTTTATCTTTTTCTGTTTTCTCGGATTCGGGAAGATTCTCATAACGGATGCAATATGATCACTTGTCTTTTCTTGGCTTATGGATTCCAATATTGTAGTCCTTATTAACGTGCTTAGTAAACGTCGATTTTTTTAACGGAGTGCCATTATTTTCTTGAACTTTTGAGCAATACATCTTGTAAATATTAGACATACTTTCAACATCTGATGGAAGGTAAAGTTTTGATGTTGATCCCCGGCAATAATGGGAAGGGACCGAGGGAACTCTTCGATTTGTTCAGGTGCGATCTTATGCTTTGGTTCATGATTTCCTCTATTATCTTTGTTTTCTCCATTTTTTTCCTTAAGGGAACTTCTCACTATCTTCTGGGTTATATTGAGTGTATTTAAAAGAAATTGCAAACACACTCTTCTTTGTGTGCCATCTTTCATGAGAAAATACTGGTAAGTTAAAGTTCGACGTGAGAGCCCCTCTGTTTTTTTTTCGTTTTACTGGTATTACATTAAAGCATCCATTAATAAAACTTTTTTTGTCCGAGAGTTTACTGATCTTCCAAAAGCGAGAAAATAAATCATGCCTTTCTTGTTCTGGCAGGGATTTGCAAGTAGTCTCTTTTTTTCTACTGTTTCATTTTTGTAGGTTTGGTAGCTCTTTCCGGACTCTTTTCTTCTTTTATTCTTTTGCCTTTTGCCACTTTTTTCATGCCTTTTTTTTTCCTCTTCGGTTTTCAACACTGGATTCACTGCTGGTACTGGTTGAGGAACTTTAGTCTGAGGATTCGTTTTCAGCATTTTCCATGTCTTGATCGCACGTGTAGTTTCGAATTTCTTCAAGTGGACAATTTCTTTTTTTTTTGTTTCGTTCTTTCTTGCTTGCTTGTTTTGGTGGTGTCCCTTCTATTTGATAATAATCATCAGATTCACTTGACGAAATACTGGACGAATAACTGGGGATTCACTTCCTACAACGACACTCAAAATTTGGTCCATGTGGTTTGTACTCTTGGTTGTAATAGCATGTTCGAGATGACTGGACGCTGGAGCTTCAATTTCAAAGATATCGCTCGTAGCATAAGTTTCAGTCTGATGTTCAAATATTGATTCAAGACTAGTATCTGAATAACCTACAATGGTCTTGACATTGAAATGGTTCACGTCAACGGCTTGTCGACTCCTACAATCTAGAATACTGTTATCTGAATGATCTAATTAATTCAATTCTATGTCCATCTCAGATCCAATTGACCAGTTGAGATTGGATAATGGAATAAAAGGCGTAAGCGACAAAAAACTAACAAAGTTCGTCGAAGGATTTGCGGAATACCAAAGTATGTATCTCAGAATTTTATTAGTTTTATCGTGTGGGTTATTAATTTCATGTGAAAAAAATGGGTAAGAATGTAATTGATCTAATGAGTTAAGAGAATTATTAATTTATTCTCCCATTAACAGTCTTATGGAGAATGTCAGTTAAGCCTTAAAAAAAACACAACGAAAAGGCGTAACCGACATTTCAAAAAACATGGATTTTGGACGTAAAAACCTAGATTTTAAAACAAAATAACACTTCTAATGAATAAGTACCTTGAGATTATCCAGAATAAGCAAAAAAATACTTACTGTGTTGAAGAGTAGAGAAAATATTTATGCAAGACGTAACCTCCACATTCTATGGCACTTTGGCGCTTACTGACTCTTGCGAACGATTTTTTTCGGACGGAAACTGGCGGTTAGCATTTTAGAGGTCAAATTTTCGCGTTACGATTTAATTGGCGGTTAAACCATTTATAACAATCGGTGGAGGAACCCGCGTACTTTTAAAATATACAAAAATCCCATTTTCCCTTTTTTGGCGCTTACGCCGCTTTGTCGTGTCACCGTCGATATCTTTTGTAAGTTCCTTGTGGCATTATTTATTATTTGTTTTAATTTGATTAAATTATCACTATTTATTATTATTTAATAAAAATCATGCAAGTCGAACAAAATTTGGGGAGATGTGAGGTATGTAACATAAGTATACATCTCTTCTTCAACTTCGTCATCATCTTCGAAAAAATAATCAAATGTCAACGCCGTTAATGTAGCAAGGCCCCTTTTGTTCATGTTTGATAAAAGAAATATATCTCGTTACCACCAAAAGAATTAGGTTATGTTTAATTACCTTTCAGTAATGCGCATGCGGTGCCTATAGCGTCTCTACCGACCTACCTCTCGAGATGGGTTACGAAAAATGAACCTGGGTCAGTCATCCAGTCAACAACTCGGAAGTTTCTGAACACCGGTAGGCAACTCGGGTTAGGTAAACGAACGTGCAGGTTAGGGATCGTGTCAACCCAAGTAAGTTTCCGAAAACGCGTTATAAATCTGCCGATAAAGTTGCTATTAGAAATCGGCAGGTTAAAAATTACTGGCAACTATGGTTCATACGAAGTTTAGTATTTTGAATGGATTTTCATCTCCTTGGTAGGTAACAGGTAGTATGTATGCATGGCAACATAGCATTTTTCTTCTTTTTATCCTCTTAGTAGCTTGAATATTATACTATTATAGGCATTTGTATTAAATATTGTGAATAGACGTTAAGTCAAAAAAAATTTTGTCATTGCAAAGTTTTTTTCAATTTCGATGTAACAAAGTTGCGTAAAGTCGTTATGGAAGATCAAAAGAAGAAACGGGCACCCAATTTTTCTTCTCAAGATGTAAATTTATTGTGCAGTTTAGATCAGGTGACACTTCCTAACGGCTTTGTCAAATGGTCTTAATTTTACTTCAGCTGAATACGTTGTAATAGATTACATGAATATATCACAATATAAAATTATTTGCATTTATAATCATGAATATTTATATAATAGTTAGGTTGAAAATTTTTTTCTTATTTCTTGCTCCGTATTTAATGATATTTTAGTTACACTTTGATCTGTGTCAGTTGGTCGAGAAGCGGTGTGTGTTGAATTATGATAAATTTTTTTTGCTCTAAAAGTGTCTAATTTTTATTTCACATGAATGCGCGCCGGGTATACTCGGCGCGCTCGCTCCGCTCGCGATATCGAGAAATCAATCCAGATCTTTGAATCATAAAATTAATTGACTAACTTCCCTTTCCCTTTTTGGAAAACATCATATGGAATAAAAATCATTTTATATTCATGTCTATCTATATACATACATGTTTATTCCCTTCCCCTTCCCGAAAAAGTGTCTAATAATTATTTGTATTCCACATGAAAGCGCGCCGGGTCGAGGTTTCGCAATTCGCGCGCGCGCGTTTTTCATCTGCCAGGTAACGGCATCTGTTTTTTCGATTCAATTACCGAAGAAAATTTTTCAACTAAACTGCACAATAAATTCACATCTTGAAGAGAAAAATTAGGAGCCCGTTTCTTCTTTTGATCTTCCATAACGACTTTACGTAACTTTGTAACAGCGAAATTGAAAAAAACTTTACAATGACAAAAAAAATATTTTGACTTTCAACGTCTATTCACAATATTTAATACAAATGCCTATAATAGTATAATATTCAAGCTACTATATGGACAAAAAAGAAAAAAATGTTATGTTGCCATGCATACTACCTGTTACCTACCAAGGAGATAAAAATCCATTCAAAATACTAAACTTCTTAAGGACCATAGTTGCCAGCCAGATAGTTTTTATCCTGCCGATTTCTAACAGCAACTTTATCGGCAGATTCATAATGTGGCCCTTGGAGCTACTGAAAATCTGTAAGTTATTAAGAGAATTTGCTAGTCTCGTGACTCTAGGCAGGAGCAAGTGGAAAGCATAATTTTATTAACTAAAAGGCACATTAAATGTTCTTACCTGTCTAGTTGAGCTAATTGGCACAGACAGGCAGATCTTATTAAGAAGCAGTGGAGCTGTTACAAATACCATTTAGGATGTTAAATGGCAATAAAAGGTCTTTCTGTTTTCTGTAGCTTTAGAGAGGAGAGATTCCCAATTGATGCTGCCATGTATTGTGATCTTGATTAACACTAAGCTTAAATCGAGGCTTAAATGCTATATAGCATGTCTTGTAAATACAAAAAATATTTTTAAAAGGTGCCTCAAGATAAAAAAAATTGGTATGATTTGTGAAAACTTGATTTGATAGACATTTCAATTCATCAAAAAACAAAGAAATGTAAAATTTCTCTTAATTTGTAGTTATCTGTACTTTTGGCAGTATTATAATAGTTATATTATATTTTATATAACAATTAACAAGTGGATATCATGACTTTTCCATACAACAAATTAATAAACTGTGAAATAACATTTTATTTCATATTAATTTGTAATTGAACCAATAGATCAATAAAACATATTATCTTGTGGAGGTTTTTCTAAAAATTCTCAAACTAAACCTATTTATCCATAAATGAAATATAGTTTATCACATTAACAAAAAAAGACAAAACAAATAGACCAGTAGCCCATGACACATGTTGGCTTCATTATTTTAAATGGAAGGACCATTAACTTTTCTGTGAAAAACAAGTAGAATAAGGCTATTCCCAAGACCCAAACTGGATAATCAATAATTTTTTCTCTTATTTTTTGGGAATGAAACCACAATGTTTTTTTTTTATTTCGACGTTTCGTTGTGTCAGATAGGGACCAAAAATTATTTTATCATTATTTAATCTTGACAAAGGTAGCTGGAACGCTACCGAAACGTCGAAAAAAAACATTATTGTGGTTTCATTCCCAAAAAATAAGAGAAAAAATAATAAATAATGCCACAAGTAACAATCCAAGTGATACTAAGGGTTGATAAGCAAGGGATAAACATGGAAAAAGGGGAAAAACAATTAACTAATGTATTCTAAACAGTGTTCAAATTCAATTTTCATCAGTTTCCACTGTAGCATTGATTATTCAGTTTGAGTCTTGGGAATTGCCTTATTATACTTGGTTTTTACGTGAAGCTCAATGGTTAAAACAACTTCCATTTGAAATAATGAAGCCTATATGTGTCATGGGCTACTGAAAATCTTGCAAATTACTGCATATTCAGTTTACTGATATTATTAGACTTTCTGTTATCAGCTTTATTTTGAGATTATATTACCCTAACTTAAATAAAGATGAGATTAGAATAAAGCATTTACTGATTAACAATTCTTGGTATGGATCCAGTTGATAAATATCAACCATACAAATTGAATGATGTGATAAGTATTGTAAATATACAACAATCAATTCAAAAGAAATAATTTGAGCCATACATTTATGCTAGTTTCACAACAGCAAATTATGGACAATATATGGGTGTCAATGTTGGGAAGTAAATATATTATATATATATATATATATATATATATACTCAATAAATGAACAACTTATTTTCAAAGTCTTACCTGTAAATCGTTTAATCATGTAAAGCGAATGTATAAGCCTTTTTCTAGCCAAGCAAACATTATAATTAGTCTGATCAGGGCACAGTTTAATAATACTTTTGGAATCAATAATTACAGCTTGATGGTTGTTTAACTCTAAGAAGCACTCTGCTCTATCTGTAAGATATAATACGAGCTGTTCGATGGAATTCTGATTATTTGTTAATAGTTTATTCAGGAGCTCTATCGCCTGCACCCAGTTTTTTTGTTTCAAATATTCTTGCGCTTGCATTTCCATTGTTGTAGGGTCATGGAAAACGTTAGCAAGTAGAATGTAGTGATATTTATTACTTTCTTCAGTTAATATTTACATTAAATCTACACTAATAATTTTAATCAAAGAATTAGTTTACAAAACATGAACACTAGACGTCATTGTGACAGCAGTGACAGATGACAAGACAAAAAAGAAATATTCTGCTAACTTCAACAGCGTTGTTCCTAGGAAAAGCA
>CAJUYG010000478.1:115275-162915 GCA_910591675.1 Galerucella calmariensis
ACATTACACGCAGATTGAACCAGTACGAACTGAGGCGCATGGAACTTGAAGGGGCACTGGAACTGTCGTGTTTCTCTTCAATAATTAGTGGACTGTTCATGGCCACCTGTAACACAAGGTCGGAATCCTAGATGTGGCAACGTGGCGCAAAAAATGTTTCTTCACTTCGAAAAATACTTTTTAAAAAACGAAAAACTACAAAATTGAGACGTTTATTATATTAAGGTTACAAACAATCTGGCTTAATTCACAATGTGTGTAAATTTATAAGATCTGGTATAAAAGCTTAGTTAACTAAAATTAATGTTAACGTTGACGGATTACGTTTCGTAACTCCTCCGGCCTAAGAGAGAACTATGGAGTTTCTTCAGAGTTCGAAATCACTGGGAAATTCTTGAAGTCCTTGTTTGCCTGGTTTTTTGTATTTTTCTGACTGGTTTTCTTATGTTTTCTTCTAATGATATTGACAGCTAGTAGAACTATACTTGAAAAAACTATAACATATAATAAAATAGTGTAGAAGCTAATGTTTTGAAAATTTACAGAAGGTAATTCCAGTTTTGTTAGTTTGATTTTGTCTTCTTGGAGCACATTTTGAATATTACTAAGTTCGTCTAAGTTCACTGAATCTATTTGCACTTTACTTAAGTTAAAAGAGTTCGCTTTTGAGTTTTCATTTGAAAATTGTAACTTGGGAAGTTCTACACTTTTAAAATTTGACATTTTACTTGCAAAAGTCTTCAATGTAATATTGTTTATTGAAACTACACACTGATTATTTAGTTCAATTATATAACTACCGTTTAATGGGATATTGTTTATTACTTTACCACATTTTTGGGAAGCAACCACATGAGATGGAGTAATTACTATCCATTGGTTTTCTTCTATTTTCTGAATTTTGGTATTAGTGATTTTCGCTGGAATTTGTTGACATGTGTTTATTGATTGATAATATTTAATAAGTTGGACTTCACAAGGTACATGTAAAGTCATTGGTAGCTTCTGAAGATCTGTGCATAGGAATTCTTCTTGGGATACTTCTTCACAATTTGAGTCTGAGAAGGCGTAGTATTGCTCATTTAAAAGGATAAATTTTGACTTTGGTATAATGGTTTTGAAGGATTGTGTTGATGGAGTGGGTAAAGAATAAAGATGATAGTAATTGTATTCTGAATTTTCAACAATAGGTACTTCAAGTATAAACATAATTTTGTTACCGTTACTATAACTTTTAATTTCAATAATTTTTTCGAGTAGTAAAATATTTTGTAATTTTAATTCAATTGGGAATTTATTATCGTTGTCGATATTTTTACTGACTTCTAAGATTTCAGAAAATAAGTCCTTGGGATCAGCTATAGAATTATGAAAAGTGTTAAGTTTTGCAAAGCTAATAGCTGTTTCAATTACTTCAAGTATATTGTAGGTTATTTGAAAGCTAATAGAAAATTGTGAAACGATTTGTTCTATTGCAAAAAAATGGTAAGTTTCCACGTTTTCAATTTTTATATCTCTAATTAAATTTTGTAAATAATTAATACGTGAGCTTAATATTAATTGGTTATGAGCTAATATTTTAGAATTATTTTCAAAGTTTTTAATGGATGATTGGAGTAAAGTAATTTGGTTTTCGATAAGAGATTTTAATTGGTTTTGATTGTTCGATAAGGATGTAATGGCTTCATCATATCGTTTTGCATCATTTTGATCTAAATTTCCTGTTATGAATTTTACTGCAGATCCTAATCCGTCGAATAATGATCTTCGTGATCGAGTTTTCCAAAATGGGTTTAATTGATTCAGTTGGAGTGATATTTTATGTTCGATAAATTGAATCATGTGATAAGAGTTTTTAAAGTGTTCAGTAAAGTTAAAAAATCTAGGAGATTTCGATAGGGAGTCATGAATATTATTAAATTGTTCTTTTAACAAAAGAAATTCTTTGGTTATGTTTGTAATGTCAAATATTTGTATAAACGTCCAATAGTTTGATTTTATTTGTGCGTTTCCTTTGTGAAGGGGATAAAGACCAGGATTATCATTTAGGTTGTGAAATTTGGGTGTGTCTAGTCCTGTGACGGTGGTCCAGTAGAGGAACCTGCAACGGGAGGTTTCTTTAGTTCTTTAATATGTATTATTTGTTTGTCTAATGTTAGTTTTTTTCTTTTTAATAATTTTCTAGATATTTCAACTTTATTTCTATCTAATATTTTTGTTATGTTGTAAGGTCCTAAAAATCTTTTATCTTTTTTATTTCTATTTTTAGGGTTAACTTTGAATACAGTTTGACCTAACTTAAATTCTGGGTTTGTGTCACCTTGTGTGTTTGTTTTTTCTATTACTTTCTGTTTTCTCTTGTCTAAATTTTCTTGTACTTCTTTGTATATGTGTTTTAATCTTTCTTTATGGTTAGTAACGTAGTCGGTGTAAAATGATTGAGTCAAAAATATTTCGTTAGGGTTTCTAGAATGAGTATGTCCAAAGGTAAGTTCGAATGGTGTAAAATTTGTGGAGCTATGTATTGAATTATTGTAACCAATTATTGCATAGTCCATTAAGTCATTTTCGTCTGGGTAAATTTCTCTTAAAAGTCGTAAGTGTTCTACCAGAGTAGAATGTAATCTTTCCGCTATTGAATTTGATTCGTGGTGACCTGTTGTTGTAAAATGTACTTTTATTTTATGTAATGCTAAAAGATCTTTGACTGTTTCATTATTAAATTCTGTGCCTCTGTCTACTATTATTGATTGGGGAACGCCAAAAGAAACAAAATATTTAATAAGTGCTTTACTAATGAGAATTGCAGATTTACCTGGAATGAAGATAGCTTGAGCAAATTTAGTAAAGGCGTCAGTTAGAGTAAAGGCCCATCCCCAATCAATTTAGTGGCGAAGTGGCACTTCGGCACGCGTGCTGGGACAATGACGTTTAAACGTAAGCATCCTCAATTCAATTTCGTGCTGACATGCGCGCCGACTTGGAAGTGCAAGCTTGCAAGCTGCAAGCTTTTTCGGTGCGTGCCAAATTGTGTCATGCGCATTCAATCATGGGGAAAATAATTTAGGTACACTAACCCTATTTTATTCTATTATCTTCGTAAACAAACATACATTATTTTCTAATATCGTAATTATATTAATTTGTTGTCTTTGATATGTAGTAACAGCTTTTATTTACAAGAATAATCACAGGTTAAACTTTTTAATTACCTCGTTACTTTAAAATAACAATGAAAATGCGCATGTGCGATAACATTCAGGCAGACTGAATTGACAGGATTGAGGATGGGTATCCGTTTCGCAGCACGTGTGCTGAAGTGCCACTTCGCTAGCAGATTGATTGAGGATGTAGCTTAAGATAGTTTTTGCCGTCATAGATGAAGACATCCATATGAATAATTTCGAAGGGTTTACTAGCTGTTTCTGTTAACACTATAGGAACATAGGGGGTTTGTCTGGCATATTTATTCTTTTGACAAATGGTACAACTATTAATATAATTCGTTACTGTAATTTTCATATTTTTCCAATAGTAAAGGTTGCGTAATCGTTCTAAAGTTTCATTGATTCCTCTATGGTTGGTTTTGCCTTCGTGATAGTTTCTTAGTAAAATGATTTGTTCCTCTTTGTCTTTAATTGTATTCTTTAATTGGGTGCATTTAATTAATTTTGGGCCGTTCGCAGAGAAATGTTTCAAATAAACGTTATTGAAATCACGGTATAAATTTTCATTATGGAAGTACATATAAAAAGTTTTGTTCAAATCTGTGTATTCGGCAATAAAGTGAAAAATAAAACTTTCATTGTCTTTTTCTGGAATTTTGATTTTCATAATTTTTTGATTTTCGTATGTTTCGTGGGAAACATCTGTTTTTGAATATAAATTTGGATAAACAAGAATTTGGTGTACCTTATTATTTATCATTTCGTCAAGGATCGGTATACCATTACTAGTATTTTCAGTTGCTGAATGATTTGTTTCAGAGTCGTCAGAGTCATTTTTTGTCCAAAAGGGTTCTGGTGTGTTTAAACTATTACGTTCATCGTTTTCTTGTGTGTTTGTGGGTTTATGCATTTGAATGTCAGATAAAATATTTATTTTGGATGGGTTCGTATTACTAGTAGAAGGTTGAGGGTCTGTGGGAATAGTTTCGGCCAGTTGCTGTAAGAAATCTAGAATGTCGTCATGTGAATTTCCGGGGTTATTAATCACTGATTCGGTTTCTAATGCATTGAAAGTGGGGTCACTATTTGAGTCAAAAATTAAAGGAATAACTGCTTTTGGAGTAATTATTCGTTTTTGATTAACATTTATATTGGCATTCAATTGTTTTAACAAATCTACACCAATTATGCCATCAAATCTGTTACTAAATTTAAAGAGATAAAATTTATGAAATTCTTTCAAGTTAAAAATCTTAAATAAAGGAATGTAAGCGACCTCATCATGATAAGAAATATTGTGTGCTGTTTGAATATTGAATTGTTCTTTAAAAATGCGATTTTGATAAAACTTGTAAGCTAAATCTGGATTGATAAGAGATTTTGAACTGCCGGTATCAACTAAAAAGTTTGCGTTAATTTCTGGAATTTTGATAAAAGGTAAATTTGCTTTTAATGCATTTAAAAGTATTATGTCTGGTTGTGTGAATGTGTGACTCGGGTAAAATCCTGATTTGCAGTTTCCAGAAGTTCAGGGTCATCATATGTATCTATTTCTTGATAATCTGTTACACTGTTGTTAACATATGTAGATGGATAATTATTATAATCGTGAGAGTATTGTATTTCCGGTTCATGAGAATAAGGATCAATGTCATTCGAAGTTTCTGTTGGATTTAGATTTTGGGGTTCAAATGAGCTGTTAGATTGAATATTATCATTAGTATATTGATATTGGTTTGGATTATTAATAGTTTGGTTATAAAGTTCGGTTGATATAAAGTTTGGTTTAGGCTGGAATCTAGTATTTCCTGAAGATGTGTCCATGGGCTCTGGTCTATAATTTTGGAGATTGCTGGGTCGATTATTTGGTTTTTGGCTATTTTGATTTTGAAAAATTGGTTGACGATTTTGATTTTGGAAATTTTGTTGATGATTTAAGTTTTGAAAAACGGGGGTACGTTGAGTAGGAAATTTATTTTTGGTACTAAAATTGGAATTATTATTAGTATGGAAATTTGGTCTAAATTGATACGAATTTACAAAAGGTGGACGTGGTAGTGGGTTTTGTTGTATAATTGGAGGAGGTAATTGTGGCATTGATTGATAAGATTGTAAATTACTGAAATTTGGTGAAAATGTAGGACTTGGTAGTCGATAATTGGGATTTTTAGCTGGTGTTACTCTTAAACTGGGTCTAAAAGTGCTGTTAGAATTTAAGTTATTATTTCTATGGGTTGAATACATAAAATTTTCTTCTTCGATAACTAAACTCATTGCTTTTTCTAAATTATTTGGTAATCGTAATCGAACATTTGTTTGTAATGGTAAAGGTAAACCTTGTATATAAGTTTTTAAAGCTAAATTATCGTAATTTTCAAGATGAATTTTACGTTCACTATCACTAATATTACTGGATGAATTTAATTTAGAAAAAATTAAACTGCGTGCATCTTGACAACGCATGCCAAAGTTATACGGAGGTTCATTTCTAAAAGGTCTTAAATTAATTAAATCTTGAACTAGGCAATCAATATTCCGTTGATCGCCAAAACTTAAATTTAAAGAATCTTTAATTGCATTCCAAGTTCTTAATTCGGTTCGGGAACCAATTAACATTTGAGCTCGCCCTGTAAGTTTACCAATAATAGCTTTTAACAAAAAGGTGTTCAAAGCTACATCAATTTCACTAGCGAATACTGAAATGAGACTTTCACAATTTCCTATGAATATAGCTAAAGTATGAGGGTTTCCGTCATAACATGGAATAGAGTCTAAATATAATTTAAGCAATGAATAGTTAACTGCTGGAGTAGTCATATTTAAATTATCGATAAAATTCTCTGAATCTAAAGAAGTTTCTAGCAAATTATTTGAAGAATCTGTATCTACTAAGCTTAAACTATTTTCTAATAAACTTTCTAATTGTCTTATCTCTAGATCACTCATAAAAATCTTTAAAATATATGCTTTTACTATCAAAGGACAAAGGAAAATTAAGGAAATAACTGAGCTTACTTACAATATAATTACTCTTCTCATTTTCTTACTTCTAGCTTATTCTAATTCCTAAAGGTCCAAACGATGCTGTTTTGTACCCAGGTTGTAATCTTCGTTTTTCTTTCTTCCTCGAAGCTGGTGATCGGTTGTCTGGAACTATCGGGATCCAATCGATATTCACTCAAACGGATTTAACAGTTCACAATTCGATATACTCTCGAACTAACGACAACTTAAAGTTCAAATTTTCGGTTAATCGTTGAAACGAAAAATCACTCGTACTATACGTTTAATTTCCGAAAATCCTACTGACTGCGCCAAAAATGTTTCTTCACTTCGAAAAATACTTTTTAAAAAACGAAAAACTACAAAATTGAGACGTTTATTATATTAAGGTTACAAACAATCTGGCTTAATTCACAATGTGTGTAAATTTATAAGATCTGGTATAAAAGCTTAGTTAACTAAAATTAATGTTAACGTTGACGGATTACGTTTCGTAACTCGCACCTGTCAAATAGTGGGCCGATGAGAACGACTTGTTACTTGTTGGCATACTACAATGGTGAGAAATATGAAATAAACCAAGCTATAGAACATTTTTAACGAATAAAAATCGAAATATTTATAGGTTGACTAAATAAAATAAAAATGCAAAAGGTTCTATTCTAACCTAAACCCAACCATCCTATACCACCAAATTTTCACAAAATTTGACGTACGAGTTGACACGAAGATTCATTCGGTCGGCTAGAGCATTGGAGTTCTGATTGGCTGGGCATATATGCATTTTAATGTATGCTGTTGTAGATGGCCATGTTCGATGTGACTATGTGACATGACATTGTGACTGAATGTGAGCTGATTAGCGCAGTTGATAGGGTAACGAGATTACAACTCAGAGGTCGTAGGTTCGAAACCCGTTAGGTGCCGAGTTTTTTAGTTTTTTTTAGTTTTTTATTTCTTATTTTCTGATATTTCTATACATAGTTACACTTTGATCAACGGGGTTTGGACCTGGGTTTTCTTGTATTTTTTTTAATTTTCTATTTCTGATATTTACATATTTATTTCAATATTGTTATGTTACTACTAAATTTGTCAACGTTGGAATATGTCGGGAAAATAAGCTCTCGTATATCTCTGATCGAAGTGTCAAAATTTTGAAATTTCATAGCCCTATAAATAAACCCCTTTATCCTCTATACATTTGCAAATAAAAAGAAGAACAGCCTATTACCACAAAGTACACCATCTAACAAGAGACGAAAGCTTTGTCGGTTCCTTTGAAGTCGGACTTACACGATATTGAGCGGAAATACGTCGAGGCATTGACACATAAACTACTTGATACACTGAGAAAAGTAACACTACACTAAGAAAAATAGTAGTGTTGATGAACATCCCTCCCAATTAGGTCTATAGAATATTTTTTTAACTACTAACATGGGAACTCCTTATTATTCATCTCATGTATGTAATGAGAATTGGCTCATTTTTAACCTAATCTTGAAATAATACACGGTGAACTGAGGGCAATGAACGGAAGTGTCCACTTGACATTGACAGATAAACTAATTAATTCACGCATGTTTTTTTTTTAAATTTCTTGAGAAATTAAACCACAATATTTTTGAAAAAATTTTTCTGTTGTGTCAGTTAGGGATAAAAATTAATTTCTACTTATTTTTTCTTGACAACGGTAGCTGGAACGCTACCGAAACGTTGAAATAAAGAATTTAAAAATATTGTGGTTTAATTTCCCAAGAAATTAAAAAAAGAATGAATAATATACCACAAGGAACATACAGAAGATATCATTATTACTCTATAGAACCCTATGATCGTTTTGGGCGTCAGTCCCCACCTCGGACCAATGGCTCTCCTACAGGCCCAATACGTGTTTGTTACCTTGCTTAGGCGACTATCAAGATAAGCCTTCCATGTCAGTGATTTATCAAGGATCACTCCTAGATACTTCACCTGTTCAACCACCGGCAGTGGTACTCCTTCAAGATTTAGACCCTCAGGTCTTATACCTCTCTTTTTGGTGAAAGCAACTATCTCAGCCTTGGCAGGATTAACTGCAAGTCCGTGTTCGTTACACCACCCATGTACCCTAATCAGAACCCTTTGCATGAGGTCCCTGAGAACGGTAATGTGCCTTCCAACAACAAGGACAACGATATCATCGGCATACCCAATCGTTAGAAAGCCCTCACCGTTTAAAAGGGTTATTAGTTCGTCAATGACTAGGGTCCACAATGTGGGCGAAAGAACACCCCCTTGCGGACATCCCCTAGCAACGATTACTTTTGCCACATGGTTTTCCATGTGGCCTCTACTGTACGGTTGCACAACATGGCCCCAAGCCAGTGAGTGATCATTGGCTCTATTCCATGGTTTGCCGCAGCCCTACACATGGATCCTACAGGGGTGCTGTCAAACGCCCCTTGTATATCCAAGAAAGCTCCCAGGGCGATCATGCCATTGTTGTTGTGCAAAGGATACCTAAGCCCTACCTTTTCCTTTATGTACCGATCAGTCACCCTCTCCAGTGTTTTCAGCACAAAGGATGTTAGGCTAATGGGTCTAAAGGATTTAGCCGCCGTATATGTGGTACGACCCGGCTTGGGTATGAAGACGACTTTCACCTGCCTCCACTGTTCAGGGACATACCTGCGTGCCAAACAGGCCCGAAAGATATGCACCAGAATTGTGCCAACGGCCTCCCAGCCTTGTTGAAGCAAAGCCGAGAAGATTTGGTCTTTCCCCGGAGACTATGGTCTGAATGACCGTATCGCCCAAGTACTCCGCTCGTATGTGACTATTTCTTTTGCTAGAAGATAGTCCTCTTTACATGGTCGCTGTATACCTACATATCCCATGTCGGGATACTCCCGCTCGATTCCCTCACAACCGGGGAAGTTTGTCTAGTGTCTAGTAGATGCTGCAAGGTATCCACCGGGGTTTCGGTGAAAACACCTGGTGCGACTTCCATGCAGCCTAGAGCGCTGTCCGGTGATTTCGTTAAGATCCGGCGCAGCCTTGACATTTGAGGTACCGAGACGATATCCTCACAGAAGGTCCGCCAGGCATCTCTTCGAGCCAACCTGACCGCACTCTTGTACTCATTTCGTTTCTGGCGGTATTGCTCCCAATCCAGATCCGACTTTGTCTTCCTAGCCCTATTAAATAGGCGCCAGGTATGTTGCCGTAGCGAGTCCAGAGACTTGTTCCACCATTTGTGGCCCTTACCCTCCTTCCTCGTTTTTTCGGCGCAGTTTTCTTCATAAGACGAGACAATAATCGAGCCCAGCTCCGCTATGGCCCAATCGATCTCATCATTATTGCTAAAGTTCCTAGGGAAACCGCCAAGCCTCCTTGCGAGATCCAGTTTATACCGTTCCCAGTTGGTAGTCTTGGGATCCCTATACTTAATTGATTGTTTTTCAACATCAACCCTGTAACTGAAACAAATGCAACTGTGATCCGACAATGACGGATCATCATTAACATGCCAGTCCCTTACCATACTTACAACGGTACTTGACGCAAGCGTCACATCCAGGACTTCAGCCCGAATCCTATTACGTTATTATGTTATAATTATGTTGGTTTCGTCCCTCGAATGAGTAGTTGCAAGTCAGTGGCACCTAGATAGTCGAGCAAAGCCCCTTCCCTGCTATTGACGCCTGTGCTGCCCCACATAGTGTGGTGCGCATTGGCATCGCAGCCAATAAGAAGAGGCAGTTTCCATATTCCACCGCCTTACGGAACTCCTCAGTAGGTGGTAGCTCTGGTGAATCATAGGGCAGGTAAGCAGAGCATACCACTAAACTATGCCTCGTACTATTCCTGCCAAGGAAGTCCACTCTCACCGCTACTAGGTCCCTGAAACAAAGTTCCTTTATCAGTATTGCACTTACACTTGCGTGCGTAGAAATGCACGCTCTAGGGTTAGGTTCACCCACTGCATAGAATAAGCTACGCCCGGGTGTGCCTAAGCCTCGCACATGCCCTTTATACACCCATGGTTCTTGTATGAGGCATATGCCTGTCTGCAGCATTGCCATCCTCTGCGCGAATACTCCTGCAGCGGCACGGCAATGCTGCAAGTTAATCTGGGTAAATTTTAAGGCCCCTTCAACAGACATTGAATATCTATACAGGTACCTCCTTACCAATTAATAATTCACTCCGGAGTCTCCGTAGTTCCCGGGAAGATAATTCTAACCTTCCCGAGCCCATACCGGATTTCCCCCTTCGTATGGTTGAGTGCCACCACCGATCGAGGATCGAGCCTCAATACAATGTTCTGCCTCAAAGAGGCAGCATCCCATCGGGAAGCCCAAATCACCCACCCTTCAGTCCTCAGGGTCGGATTACCAATCAATCAGGATCCTCCTGAGGACCTCTTGGGGAGGAGACTCGATCGGCGCTGGCACCCAAACCATTGCCTTCTTAAGCTGTTCGAGGGCCGACGGCTCAATGATTTGGAGCGCCAGTCCCTCGTTCTTAATTTTACCTATAGCCTCTTTGAGCCAAGCCAGAGAGCCCCCATCCGCACAGGTCACCATAACGGCTCCCTGGGCAAACGAGTGTCCCTCAAAGCTTGGCACAAATTAGGCGTCAGTCCTGTACATATCCTCATGCAATTGCGTGAGGATATGTGCGTACTGCTCTCTGGTGAGCAGATTGACTGGGTAGCCATCGCGGATGATGGCCACCTTGAGGTCGCTGCTTGCAGCTTCCCCGTACGACTTGTGCTCACCAGGGACCATGCACACCTTCTTCAAAGCCTGCCTGGCCTCTGGTGTCGTGTTGTGCACCCGAGGCCTCTTAGCTCCACCTTTGGTGACATCAAGCTTCACCCCGCTGGGACCAGCACTATCATGCATGTCCCGGCTGGGCGGTGCTGGTGTCACCTCTTTGCAAGGGCCAGTTGGGCCACCTTTCGGTATCCCCTCTGTCGCCCTTGCGGCTCTCCTCCTTCGTTTCTCGGCACCGCAAATAGACTTGCGATGCCTCTTCAGTCTTTCAGGTGATGGGGCAGTTGTTCCCGGCATTGCCTGGGCCCTCATCGCTCCCATCATCTGTATTCAGGATTTTTGATGAGGTTGACTCCTCTTGGTCCGGACAGTCAAGTCAAGACCCCCCCATCCCTCTGGTCCGCGAGACATGACCACAGACGACCAGGGAACGTTGGTATAACAGGTGATTCCGAGGTAACCTCGAAGTTTCACCTAGCATCGTAAACCCTATGTGCAGTCCCTTAGCCACGATACTACAGCTGGGATAGGTGAAGTTGGTCCGCGGCAGGGTTGAGGGCTGCCAGTTGAGGTTTTATGCTCAACGGGCCCCCATAAATCCCCACAACCTCTTCCTTACATAGATCATTGTCAGAGGCCCTCCTATCCGCCACCTGGAGACGCGCCGGGTTGGTTCTTCACCCCCTCCACACCAATAAACACCCCGAGAACAGTGACGGACATCGTGTATGTCTACTGATGCGGACCCGGTCATGCTAGAAACTAAGAAATTAAGATTTAAATTAAAAAATAACATGGTTTTATTTTCTTAGTTTTAGTTTTAAATTAATCTTAGTTTTAATTTTTTCTTGCATGAAGCTCTCGAATTTGGATCACAATCACAAAACATGTTTTGTGAGTAGCCGAAATAAATGTCACTAATGTCAGTAGTCACAAGACGTGAACTCAAATTTCTTTCTGTGCTAGGAACACAAAACAGTCTAGCCCACAAAACAGTCCAACCTTTATACCATAGATAAAGAATACTGTTTTGTGGGTTAGACTGTTTTGTGCATAGAGTACACCGACAGAGTTCACCACATAGAGAAATATTCTATGGTTCACCATTTCCATAGATGAGTTCACAGTATACCCCCAGTCAGTATACTCTTTTTTTATTAGTATAGTAGCCTAATCTATGATTAGTAGATATATGATCTGTGCTGTGGATGAGTTTGTGGATGAGTTATCTATGGATGAGTTCACGTTTTGCACAGGTCGCGGTAGTCGCATTAGTAATCTAACTTTATTATAAAAATTTATTCCAATCTGCTGATAAAATGGTTACTAATACTCAATATAATTAAAGAACATCGCATTATTTTATCAGATGTAATTGAAAAGATAGCCATTAGTCTTGAGTTCTATTAAGTGTTCTAGTTATGAATACAATTGCACGATCATTTAAAATATAAGCCGGAACTATAAATATGTCCGGAGGAGCAAACAGGAAGAAAACCACCCGATCACAGGGATGGGAAGAAGCAGGATCCGAGTTTTATCAAGAAAGCTACCCTGCTGATTCAGAAATTGAGGCTTTACAAAAAGACCCAAAACACTTGCATACACTGTTACCTAGTAAACTTAACAGAGGAGGTGAGTATATAGCATATTTTTCCTTATTTATTTATTAATATTTTTTAATTGAAGCTCAATCGTTCTAGATTAATTTTGTCGCGAAATACTTGTTTGATCTTTGCTATTTTTTCTTTAATACAATTAGCTAAACAAATTTTATCAAAAAATGTCAAGATATACCTTAATTTTAAAAATATCAGATAACTATTAATGCTTGATGCATTTTTGATGGATTCGCTAACTTTTATTACACAGGAAATGTTGAACAGGTAATTAGTAAAGAACATTTCCCAATATTGACATCTGCTTAAGAATATCAGGATTATTTATTGTATATAAAATTTTAGACTATTTGACATTATGAAATGTGTCTTGAAAGTTGGAATATACCTATATTGAGATTTTGATTTTTGATTTTTTTAATTAAAAATATATAATTGTTTATTTTTAATGACTTATTGTTTGATTTTTATTCGGTATGATTTATATCATATATTATACAATACATGGGTAGCTTCTACAGAACAATGAAAAATGTTAACTGTATTATAAAAAAATTATTGCCCATAGAATGTGTATGTGCTGTTTATTATGCTTGGTATTCAGCAGAAACTGCAATAAAGAAAGAAGTAAGTTTTTTATGAGACATTAAAAAACTTAATGCTCATATTATGATTTTAAGTTAATCTTCTACTTTCTAATAGTTCAAATACACTTAATTGACATATTTTGCTGGACCACACAAATTTTCTTAGATTTACTTATAATCAAGGATCTAATTCCATCAGTATTATAACTCAATGCTGGGAGTTAATTTTTTGTTTCAATGCAAATAGTATGAATCGTTTATCATGTACCTATGCCGGAAATCCCTGTAGATTGGTAATCATAGAAATTTCATTTTGGATCATTAATTTAATCCAAAGTAAATGTAAAATATTTTGTTTGTACAAGTTAATACAAACAATGTTATGCATAGTTTTTATTGTATGACAACATATATAAAATCATATTTTCATCATAATTTAACTAAACGTTTTTGAATGCCAAATTATAAATAGTTTTCTACCAACTTGAATGTGTTTTTCTATATTTTTTTATAAGCAAAAAATATATAGGTTAGGTATCATTAAAACCAACTTAATAATGGTAATTATTTCTTAATATTTATCTCCACGTCATAGTGAAGGTCTTGAAAAATGTGTAAGTTAATTAATTAATTTTTATATAATAATTTTGCCATACTTTATTTAGTGTTGAAACGCTATTTAATTTTTTGTATTCTTCTAAAAAATTTGTGAAACATGGTTTTTGGGTAAATTGAGTTTATTGATAAAATCGACTTTTAAGCTTCCAATACTTTCCAATTTACATAAAAATTAAGAATACTATAAAAAACTGCTTTCTCATCGAAATTAAATATGTGTGCAAAATTTCAGCTCAACAGGAAACTGGGAAGCTGGTTTTTAACAGGCACTGGGACAGGTGAAACTAAATAAAAGCTTGTAAAAAGCTTATTTTAGGTCACTATATTTATCAAGAATAACAATTAATTTAGCTTGGAAGGTACTTGTTGTATTAATGAAGTTTGACTCATCAATTTTATTATTTTTCAAGCTGCTGCTACAATTCGTATCAAGACAAATGATTACCGAACAAATAATAGAACAATCCGGCGACAAACTGCCACAAGATCTCGCAGAGAATCTACAGTTCATCGTAGAACATCTGCAGCTGGAGAAGTTCAGGTACTGTCAGTACAATATTTTACTTCTGCCGACTATAGCATTATAAACACTGTTTAATTTTTTATTGCATTGTATTACTTAGGTATTTATTCTTACAGGTTTCCATGCTGCCTGATCTATCTGAAATGAGATCGAATGAACAAACTGCTTGGGAGGAAATTATGCAGATTAAATCTTTACCCATTCCAATGTCCAAGAAAAAAGAAATGAAGTCTAAGATTTTAGTAAGTCATATTATTTATTTTTACAACTTAAACTTAAATTTAGATCTATCAGCTGATTAATTTCTTAAAACATTGGACATTTAAAAAACAAATTCAATATTGTATCTTATCTTATGTCTGATTATTTTAAGTTATATGGATGATATTTAAGCTCTCTCAGCTGCAACTGTCTATTTCTTTTGTTTGAAATTTTATATACATACTGATATGGAAAATAGTATCATACATCACATACACCAAACAAGGGTTATTTCAGTATAAAATTTTGAAAATAAAAACTATTTAAAAGGAAAATTTCTCTTATCAATAAACAAAAATAAATCAAACTAGAGAAGACAGATTGAAATTTATAATGTAACTAATAAAAAATAAACTTAAATTTGAAATTAAACTTGACAAAATAAAAATGAACAAATCACCTGAAATATATTTGAACTTTAAACCAAACTTTAAACAGAAATCTTGATAACTTCTTCCTAATTCATTAAAAATCCTTTTCACATAATTTCAGAATCTTCAAAAGCTTTATAAAAGTTTCTTGGCAAATGATTAATCTAAAAAGAAAGAACCTAAAAAATAAAAAAAATATTAGTTAGGTTATAAAATCTCACATTAGTAAAAATAGGAAGAGTATATTTATGAACATAGTTAACTAAGAGTGAACTTAGATTTGTCAACTCGAACGGAAGAAAGGACCTTAGTAACAGAAATAAAAACAAATGTCAAATAATTTTTAAAATTTTGGAATCAAACGATAAAAACAACAATGAAGTACTTAAAGATATTAATAATAAACTTTCATATTAAAAAAAGAACATAAAATTAAACATTCAAGTCAAGTAATAATAGTATATTAAAGTATAAGTGGATATTAAGGTCTTTAAAACACGCGCGATTTTTTTAGCACGACGGCGGAGTGCTCGAAATAGAGCAAGTGTTTTAAAGATCAGTTATCCACGAATACTTTACGCTATTTTTTTATTGGTGCACTTTGAAATTATAAATACTGGTCTATAACTACTACAACAACAAGAAATGGAAATCATAGATGGAAATAAGAACTAAATGTCAAATGGTTGAATTTGTGATGTATATGATGAATACCTTGCGTTGTCATGGAAATGAGAAAAGCATAAACTAATTTGTATTTTGATGTAAGTTCAACCTTATTGAGTTCTGTGAATGTCAATAGTATTAATTTAAATATGATTTCCTAAGATTTGAAAAATCGAAATATTATTATTTCAAACAATACCAACGGAACTTTCCATTTTAATTTATAAATTTGACATTGTTAAATATTGTTCGAATAAAAGTTTTGGCGTTACAAACTACTCCTGTCAGATCAATAATAAAAAAAATTGTCATTTAGATATGATTTAGACTTCGTTTCTCGAGTTGTTGATGTTGCCAAGGTAATTTTAACACGCGCGTGTTCTAAAGTTCGATTTAAACACGCTGAGGCGTGCTTTAAATAGGTAAAATGGTTCACAAATAAAAAAAAATTGAATGAATTTGATGGTCAGCTGATATAAAAAAACTTAAAACTAAGAGACACATGGTTGTTGATTGAAAAAAGAGAATTACGTTGTTGTTGATTAGAAACGGGGAAGAAAGCGTCACTTAGCTAAAAGAGATACAGAATTGAAAAGAAAATTTCTTTTTATGTTGTTAAAATAATTAAAATTCAAGTCACAACAAAGTAAAAAGTAAAAATATTTAGTGAAAAAGTGTTACTAACCTTTCACAACAAGTTCCTGTTAAAATTCTATGGTAAATATCCACCTAAATTAATGAAACCTTCAAAGAAACCATAAATGAAAACTCTAAGAGGCCATTTATACTGAAAATTCTCTAAACTGACGACGGAATCAGAGCGAAGCAATCCAAATCAAGGACTGACAGGCCCAGAGCGGTCTGATACATAAAAGGAAGTAATTATTAGAATTTCAACACATAAAAGAAAAAAGGTATTTGATAAACTATAATTTGAATAATCAACTTATATGTGTGTGGTGATAATAAAAATTTGATATTTATTTCTCATCATTGTGGTCGTAGAATCGTCCATTTTGATAAAAACAGATGTTTTCAAAAAATTGCAATCCATGCATTTGCGAATGGTCTACAAAATAACGATTTGAAAACCATAGTTAAATCTAGAAATTATACTAAACTTAGCGATGCCATTCAGGGTGCACAAGACGAAGAAATACCCAAACAAAACATGTTTTTTATGAAAAGTCATAATTCCTCAAGTTGGGGTAAAAGAAAAAATTCAAATTACAATCAGTTTCGCAGGGGACGAGGTAATTTCACAAATTACAATGGTAATAAAAGAGGCAATTCTAACACTCGGCCTAATTTTAATAATTATCGTGGAAATAATAGTCATAGAAATTATTGCATACGAGATGTAAATGAACCTTCTACGTCACAAACGTTTTTTCGTGCCTAAATATGCTAAAAATGTTTCAGTTTATAATGCTAATGGACTAAATTTTGTTGAATTTAATTACAACGGATTGAAACTAAATTTTCTATTAGACACAGGTTCCTCAGTAAGTTTAATATTCTCAAAATATTTACATGAACATGAAATTATAGATTTTACAAAGAAGGTTCAAATTCAGGGAGTCACTGGATCAACGGTGTCACATGGCTCAGCTAATATTACTTTACATGTAAACAATGAAAAAAAAATATCTCATACATTTTTGTTGATGAATGAATTTGACAACTCTATGCATGGTATTATAGGTTCAGATTTCTTTAATAAATATGCTGCATGTATAGACTATGAAACATTTTTATTTACTTTCTGGATAGACGGTTTCAAAATTTCACTTCCAATGCACTCTAAACAATTATCTAATATACTAATTCCGCCAAGATGCGAAATAATTAAATTTTTTCATACTGACATTAAGAATGAGAGTATCGTATTACCAGAACAATTATGCGAAGGCGTTTTTGTAGCCGGAATTTTAGTTAAGCCTGATAATTGTAATAGAATTCCCGTTAAGATTTTAAATGTTAGAAATGAACCGGTAAATATAAAAAATTTTAGACCAAAATTAGACAAATTAGAAAATTACAATTTAGGGAAAATTAAAAACGGAGATAATTTATCGGTAAGTCGTGCTGATTCATTGTTAAACTGTTTAAAATTGAATTATTTACATAACGAGGAAAAAAGTGCAATTGAAAAGCTTTGTGTCAAATATTCCGATATTTTTCATTTAGAAAATGATCCTTTAACTGTTACAAATATTTATAAATCAGATATACCTCTAAAAAACCCAGCTCAATCGGTTTTTGTTAAACCGTATCGGTTACCCTTTGCCCAAAAAGATGAAATTCATCGTCAAGTAGACAAAATGTTAAAAGACGGTATTATAGAGGAGACGAGATCAAAATTTTCGTCGCCTATATTACTTGTTCCAAAGTCATCGTTGAATGAGAATAAAAGATGGAGATTAGTTTTAGATTACCGATTATTGAACAAACAAATAGAAGATGATAAATTTCCGTTACCTTCAATTACGGATATTTTAGACTCCTTGTCCGGTGCTATTTATTTTTCCCATCTTGACCTTTCCCAAGGATATTATCAAATAGAATTAGACCAACTCAGTCGACCCTGTACAGCCTTTAGCACAGACCGAGGGCAGTACCAAATGACCAGATTACCTCAAGGATTAAAAATTAGCCCTTCTTCATTTTCACGAGCTATGACCATTGCAATGTCGGGATTAAATTACGATTCTTGTTTCATATATTTAGATGACCTTATAGTATTCGGTAATAACTTAATAAATCACAACAAAAATTTATCTAAAGTTTTCCAACGATTAAGAGACGTAAATTTAAAACTTAATCCAAATAAATGTGAATTTCTGAAAAAAGAAATTTTATATTTGGGACACACTATTTCGGCAGAAGGTGTCTCACCAGACCCTAGAAAAACCGAAATCATAAAAAATTATCCTGTTCCCAAAGACTCCAATGAAACTAAGAGATTTGTAGCATTTGCTAATTATTATAGAAAATTTGTCAAAAATTTTGGAGATATTGCTAGACCTTTAAATGAATTAACAAGAAAAGGGGTACAGTTTGAATGGACCCCAGAATGCCAAAAATCCTTCGAAATTTTGAAACAAGCCTTACAAAATCCACCTATTTTACAGTTTCCGAATTTTTCAGAAAATAATTGTTTTATCTTAAATACCGATGCCTCAGGTTATGCCATTGGTGCCGTTTTGTCTAATGGAAATGATAAACCTATTGCATATGCCAGTAGAGTCTTAAACAAAAGTGAGAAAAATTATAGTACAATTGAAAAGGAACTTTTAAGTATATGTTGGGCAGTAAATCACTTCAGACCGTACCTGTATTCTAGACGCTTCGTTATATATAGTGACCATCGTCCGCTTTTGTATCTTTTTGGAATGACAAACCCTTCAAGCAGACTTACTAAATTTAGGTTATTGCTTGAGGAATACGACTTTACAATAAAATACGTTAAAGGTAAAAATAATGTAGTAGCAGACGCTTTGTCCCGTGTCGAATTATCGTCGGATGATTTGAAGGAGATGAAGCCAAATATGAAAGAAACTACTTATATGGTAACTAGAGCACAGGCAAAGCTAGCAAATGAAAATATTGTTGGTAGTCTTGATTCTAATCTAGAGAAAAGGACTGATCACCCTGGACTCATAGAATTATTAAGGCGACCAAAGTATTCTTTTCAACTTTGTCCTATGTTACAGAAAGATTTTGAGAAAATAGTAAGAAATAAAAAATATGATTATAAAATAGGGAAATTAATTTTAATTGAAAATTCGCGAATAATTTACATAAATCAGAATACTCTATCATCGTTAGACTTAGGTACTACGTTGAGAGATCTGAAAATAATGTGTAATAAATTTAATATTCCGGAATTAATTATTGTAAAAGATGAAAAGTGCATGTACTTATTAAATGAACTTATAAAATTCCCTGAAAAAATAAAGAAGTTTGATTTAAAAATATCAATTGTAAAATCTAACGAAGAAGTTTTAGAATTAGAAAAAAGACAAATAATATTAAACGACTATCATTTGTTACCTACCGGAGGTCATGCTGGAATAAATCGTATGTTTAATAATATAAAGAAAACATATTTCTGGCCAGGCCTGCGGAATGATGTAGAAAGTTTCGTGAAAAAATGTGATGATTGTCAACGACACAAGCATTCACAGCGAAACATTGAGCCACTGAAAATCACTACCACTGCTAAATCAGCTCTACAAAAAATATATCTCGATTTGGTAGGTCCTTTAGAGCAGGATATCGATAATAACAAATACATTTTAACTTTACAATGCGAATTGAGTAAATTTGTTGAATGCTACGCTATTACAAATAAGGAATCTTATACAGTAGCAAAAACATTTGTTGAAAATTATATTTTGCGATATGGGGTTCCTGATGAAATTGTAACAGACAAGGGCACAGAATTTTTGTCGTCTATTTTAGAAGAAACGTGTAAACTTTTAAATATCAAACATTTAAACTCAACCGCTTATCATCACGAAACTTTAGGGTCTTTAGAAAACTCACATAAAAATTTGGGAGCTTATTTACGTATGCAGGTAGCTAAACAACCAAATTCGTGGAGTTCATGGGTGCCTTATTGGAGTTTCTCTTACAATAATACTGTTCATACTGAAACCAAATATACACCACACGAACTTGTATTTGGAAAAACAGCTACTTTGCCATCTAACTTAACTGATCAAATTGATACTATTTATAATTTTGATGATTACCCTATTGAACTGAAATATAGAATTCAAACAGCTTGTGATGATGCGAGAAATAATTTAATGTTATCAAAAGACAAAAGGAAAGAAAGGTATGATAAGAAAACGAAAATTGTAAATTATAAAGTAGGCGATAAAGTTTTATTAAAAAACGAGGCTGGGACTAAGTTGGAACCATTATTTAAGGGTCCATATATAATTATTGAAGAAAACTCCCCTAATGTAGTTATTAATGTTAATGATAAGCTTATAGAAGTACATAAAAATAGGATTAAGTTATATCATGAATAATAAATAATTAAAAAAAAAAAAAAAAAAATGTTTATAGACGTCTAAACATTTTTTTTTTCTCGCCCTTTGGAGGTGTAATGATATTCATTATTTTAGATATTTAGTAATATATATTTCACAATTTCCTCTATCAAGTGCATCGACTTCAGGTGTAGTATTATTGACCTGTGTATACTGTTTAATCAGCAATAAGACTGTTGCTACCTGAAGTACTTTACGCTGATAGATCGATTTTGATATAATGTTTTAGGTTAAATGGATTATTGTAGATTATTATAATTTGTGCATTCAACTAGTGTAGAAGTAAATAAAATTAGGTTTTATAACAAAATGTGTTTAAATTATTAAAGTCTAATTAAAGAGAAGTTAGTTTATCACAGAATGTTCAGGAGTGAAAGACCATTTAGGTAAGAGTTTTAAAATTGTCTCGGCATATTTACTTTTCAAATCTGTATTAATACGCCTTACAGTCAAAGAATAAATCTATTAATATTTCACAGATTACAAAACTAATTTTTCTTTCATTTCGATAAGGTTGGCAAAACTTAGCTCACTACCAAACAATTTCAGGGGCAAGGACACAGGACCGGTCTAAAAGTTTTTGAATATAATTAAAGTGATAAAAATAAAAATGAAAAAAGGTAAATAGAACTGATAAGAAAATTTCTCTTTGAAAAATCGAATAAAGCATTTAATTTCTGAACCCAACCTAAGTATTAAAGAATCCTCAAAACCGGTAAAATAAATTTCTTAAACTCATTGGCGCCCAACAAATAAATACTTCAATACTTTACAAAATAAAAATTTAATAATAATAATAACACGCAAAATTCATATCAATACACTTACATTAACATAATTATACAAGGACGCGAGGAAGTCGTTATCTACAGGAAATCATTTTCTTCGAGGTCGAAAACGCCTTAATTAAAATGGGGATAATAAACATGGTACATATATTTTATTTTCCTATCAACGTAAACATAAAACTTGAGATTCAAAACGTTGATCTGTTTTTAATATTAAACCTTTTATTGACGCCGACGTTTCCTTTCTAATGAATTTATTTGATCAAAATGATAATAGAGAGTTTATTATAGCGTTATCTATAATCATGTGTAAATATTTGTTAAAAATATGTGGTATTAACTGATAAAACTAATTCATAATATATGTGTCACAATAAAATAAAAAACACATCTGATGTATTACCAAAAATTATTACCTGCTTAATATGACACCTACATACGTTTTTATTATTATATACAGTCCTAGAATTCTTGCTTATTAAAATTTTATGAAAGAAAAAAATTTTTTTTTTGTTCAGCAATACATACATGCTGCGTAGTGGTGAATATAGCAACTGTACAGCAAGGAGAGGATATGGAAAGCTCCATAGTCGATTATTTTAGGTATTCGCCATGATTGCTGAAAGAACTATCTATATAAATTTGGCAAATATTCTCAAATTTTTATTAAAGACCTTTAAAAGTCATTTTCAGAATCTAAGGGGTCGAATTAGTGGTTTTCCATATATATAAATATGGACCTTAGTTCCGAATTTGAAATTTTGAATCTAAAAAAAGGGAGTACACGCTCTAGTAAAAAAATCACAGAATCGAAAATAAAAGGAATTTTGAGCTGAAATTTGAAATCCACATTCTCAGATAACGAGGGAATATGGAAAAAAATCAGTGGGGTAGTATCTATGACATTCTGTATACAGGAGTACCCGAAAGTGAAGAGTAAATATTTCCGAATCTACGAACGCTTTTATGCGTATGCTGCTGATTTTTCCTTGAAGAAACCAAATAAACGAGTTTGATATAGGCAACCAAACGTACACTAAAACTATATACTTTTCACTGGGACACATTTTTATATTAATTATTTCAAATTAAAATTAACAAGAATGTTTAAAATTTCTATACACTTCTTTAATTTTTCTTAAATTTTCAACAGTTGGATTTTGCCACGACGTCCTTTTTAGAACTTTAGTTCTTTATGTTAGGTTGGAGCGAAGCGACAGGGGGTCAGTCGCAAAAGATCTGACCGTTACGTTGCTGCGTTATGTGCCTTGAGCCCCTCTCTCTCTTTTACGAAGCAGCGATTCATATGCTTCGGCCGGGAATCGAACCCGGACCGCCCGCGTGGCAGGCGAGCATTCTACCACTTAACCACCGATGCTACATTAATATTCTATGCAAAGCTGGTATTCGCAGTGCTGGTGATATACTTGAATTTATTCGGATACATTTTTTACTATTAGTTCCATAATTTTTTGCAAGATTGATCTTTTTTAGAACTTTAGTTCTTTACGTTAGGTTGGAGCGACCGGGGGTCGCGGCGCAAAAGATCTGACCGTTACGTTGCTGCGCTATGTGCCTGCGTTATGTGTTTACGAAGCAGCGATTCATAGGCTAAAGAAAACTGTAATGCCGCCATATATCGATGTCTCGGGTTTAAATTTCACACAAAGGTTGATAATATAATAGTATAATAATCGATTAGGAGATATACCTCACAGTTACGCACGGCCGTTTTAAACAAAAAAAAATGCTGGAAAGATTTCAAGTTAATTGATACAACTACAACTTAATAATAATCGATTATAGATTGATTAATAATGATCGATCGTTGATAGATAAAAAATAATGGATTATTAATCAATTGATATCAATCGATTGTTGACCGATTGGAAACAATCGACTTTCAATCGATTGGAAATATTCGAATATTCATCGATTATATACAATCGGTTATTAATGGATTGTTGATGAAGGATTGATGATAATCCATTATTAATCGATTGAGGTTAATCGATTGCTGATAATCGATTGTTGAAAATCGACCATTTAATCTATTGTTGATAATCGATTACTTAATCGATGGTTGATCGATAAAAAATCATTGATTATTAATCAATTGATGATAATTGATAATAATCGATTGTTGATCGATTAGAAATAATTGATTATATATGGATTGTTGAATTTTCATCCAGAGTAAAATAAATTCTTTTATTAATATATGTGTATGTATTTATTGATTCAAAAAATTTGATTATTGCTTAAAAGGAACTAAAGTTCTTACCGTGTGTCCTGTGACACGTTCTTCAATTTTTTTTTGACTTTAAGAAACACACCATTAGATAGCGCTGCAATGAGTTTATCCGCAAAGTGGTAACCTTACAAATCATCAATTTATTAGTTATATCTGTTTTAGAACGAGCCGAACTTGCGCCTGCAAGGCTACGAGCAATTCAAATGGAAAAGAAGAAAAATGTGGAGTCACCTTAAATCCCGATTACAGGAATCTTTACTACAAAACTTGGAGCTGTGGAGAGGTTCATTGAAATACATAGAAGGCAACTTCGGTACGGGGATAGTAGCATATTTTTTATTCGTAAGATGGTTGTTTATTCTAAATTTGTTCATTTTTAGTTTGGTATTTATATATATCAACCTACCAACAATTTTATTGGATTTTAATAAAAATATAGCGTGTCCAAATACCACGGATACGTGCTGCGTTCAACATTACTTCAACGAAACCGTTACCGGTAATCATTTCTTGATAGATTTCGTGCAAGGTACAGGATTTTTAGAAAAAACACTATTATTCTACGGTTTTTACACCAACGAATCTCTTGAATATACACTCGCCGGTTTTACGATGTACTACAACGTTCCAGTGGCTTACATGTTCGTGGTTATTCTATGTTTCGCTTTTTCCGTATTTTCCATATTAACATCAGCAGCTCACGGTTTTAGAGAACGTCTTATAGAAGGAGAAGGACAATTTTACCATTATTGTAGCATAGTATTCGGCGGTTGGGATTTTTGTATAGACAATGAAAAGGCGGCAAAAATCAAACAAAAATTAATCTATAACGAACTAAAAGCTAACGTCGAAACGGAAAAATTAAACGAGGAAATACAAAGTAGAACTACCCAAGAAAAATATAAAATCTATTTTTGTAGGTTTATTATTAATACAGTGGTCTTGTCGATTTTAGCTTTTTGTGGTGGGGTTATTGTTAAAGTGTTTTCTTTTTCGACTGAAAAAATTACTGATAACGATGGCAGTTTTGTTCATCTTTTTTACGAATTTTTACCGTCCCTAACGATTGTCGGGATGAATATAGTCGTTCCTATATTTTTTAATTTCCTTATTTCTTTTGAAAAATACAAACCACTAACGGCTCTTAAATTTTCTCTTTTGCGTACCGTATTTTTACGGCTCTCCGCTTTGATAGTCATGTACGCTTCTCTTTGGTTCAAGATTAATTGCGGCACCGAAGATCTGAACGCTTGCGTTCGCTGCATTAAAGTTCCCCTTTGTTGGGAGTCTTACGTAGGACAACAAATCTACAAGTTGCTATTAACTGATTTTGCTACACAAATTGTGATTACGTTTATTATAAACGCCCCAAGAGCTCTTTTAGCTCGTCACGTCGGTAATAAATTCACTAAACTTTTGTGCGAACAAACTTTTCAGTTGCCCAGACATGCTTTGGATGTTGTCTATACCCAAACTTTGATTTGGTTCGGTATTTTCTACACTCCCCTCGTATCTTTAATGGGTACCGGTATGTTCTTTTTCATCTTCTATATTAAAAAATTCGCTTGCGTTTACAACTGCAAACCGAGTCCTATAATATACCGAGCGTCCAGATCGAATTCCATGTTTATGTTTGTACTTTTAATATCCTTTGCGTTCGCTGCTCTTCCATTAGGTTTCTCTTTTTCCTATCTTTACCCGTCAAAGTCTTGCGGGCCGTTCAGGGATCAACCTTCCGTATGGAATCTGGCTGTAAGTTTGTTTTTGAAAACTCCCCAGTGGATACAAAGTATTATTTTCTTTTTGGGTACCGCTGGGTTTGCCGTACCGTGTATCATAGTCTTAACGCTATTTCTTTATTATTATATGGGAGTTAATTCCGCTAATAGACATTTGGTGGCTGTTTTAAAGAATCAGTTGGTTCTTGAAGGTCACGATAAGCAATTTTTATTGGATAGACTGAGCTTGTTTATAAAACAAGAGAATCAGAAAAGACTAAGGATGGAACAAAGAAGGGGGGACGAAGATACTAACTAAGTAGTAGGGAAAATGTGAGATTAGGTTTAATTCTCATTGGATCAGTTTATAAAAGAAAAAAATTTATATTTTATCACTAATAGTTATTTATGTATTAAGAGCGAAAAGAGATACATTGTTGCTTGAGAGTAATGGTAATTACTCGAAAGCAATAATGTCACGTTTTTGCTCGTAATGCATACAACATTTTTTCTGCAATCACTCAATTGTAACTATTAAAAACAAATATAAAGTAGAATCCATAAAAACGTTTAAAAGCTGTCAGTTTAAATATGTCCTCTTTGTGGAGTTGAATTGGGTGCAAAATTTTCAAATATTGTGCTAAACATTATATCTCATCATTAAATGGTAATTTTATTCCAAAACTGGGACAGCCACAATAGATTTCAAATCCTCTTAATACTTATTGTAGATTTTTTGTCAAAAATATTGTTTGCCTTTGCATTTTTTTGGATTCTATTTTCAAATATTGGCAGAATCATCTGCCAAGTTGAATATTTCATCAACGTCGAAGGTAGTAAACTTTTAATTGATCAAGATTACATGATCGTAGTTATTATAATATTCAGGGTGTACCAATCTTACGACAAACTTCGGTATATGGATTATTTTGAGATATATCAAAAAATGTTATCAACAAAAATAGTAGATGTGCTGAAGGTCCATATTTTGAGATATTCTCGAACTATACAGAGTGCTGCATAACTCCGGTACAAACAAAACATATGATTTTTCAAATGGAAACCCCTGTATATTATACCGAATTCGGATTGATTACATTTTTTGACGCTTTTGATATGAGGTTTTTGCCACGTTATACAGAGTCCTCTAAAATATGTGGACATGTTTATGTGAAAATCGTAGGTAAATCAACGCTCTGTAGCTTGTTATACGTTGAAGAAAAAAAATGTATTTTGTCAAACAGAGTTTCGTAATATGATGCAAAATCTCCG
The DNA here is from genome assembly GCA_910591675.1 of Galerucella calmariensis. Taxonomy (NCBI): domain Eukaryota; kingdom Metazoa; phylum Arthropoda; class Insecta; order Coleoptera; family Chrysomelidae; genus Galerucella; species Galerucella calmariensis. Next base: position 141,955 of record CAJUYG010000478.1, read on the forward strand.
TATCCTATTAAATTTCAATTATATTCTTTCTTATATACAGGGTGAACGGAAACTCGAACCTGTCATTTTCTTTCTTATTTCAAATGGAACACCCTGTATTTTATAGCAAAAATAGAATCTTCGATTATGTAACTTTAATTTTTGTCAAGCATTCCCTATATCCAAAGTTTATAAAAACACAGTTATTTTGTAATATTTATTGTAAAATATAACTACTGACCTATTATGTGAAAGCATTAAACGTTGTATGTAACAAAAATTCCTGATTAATAATAATTTTTAATGAACAATTTATTCTAAACAAAACTAGCCACCAAAAGTATAATCCCAACCGTAATATTAAACTAAAGGTTCAAAATTTTCACCTTTAACATCAATGCAATGCTGCAGAATAGTTCAAATGATTGACTAACATTTCTCAGCATATCAACGTTAGCAGATCGAAATGCCGCACTAATTATCTCTTTCATGTCATCTCTAATAGCCGGGAATTTTATAAACTTATTCCTCACAAGACCCGAAAAAAATAAATATACTTTTGTTAAATTGGGTGACCGAGCTGGCCAATCAGTTGGGCCCCTTCTTACAGCATTGCATTGATGTTAACGGTGAACATTTTGAACCTTCAGCTCAATATTACGGTTAGAATTATACTTTTGGTAGCTAGTTTTGTTTAGAATAAATTATTCATTAAAATTTATCATTAATTAGGATTTTTTGTTGCATACAACGTTTATTGCTTCCACATAATAGGTCAATAATAATAGTTTACAATAAATATTACCAGATAACTCTGTTTTTATAAACTTTGGGTATAGGGAATGCTTGACAACAATTAAAGTTACATAATCGAAGATTCTATTTTTGCTATAAAATACAGGGTGTTCCATTTGAAAGAAGAAAGAAAATGACAGGTTCGAGTTTCCGTTCACCCTGTATATAAGAAACAATATAATTGAAATTTAATAGAATACGGAGATATTGCACCATGTTACGAAACTCTGTTTGGCAAAATACATTTTTTCTCTTCAACGTACAACAAGCTACAGAGCGTTGATTTACCTACGATTTTCACATAAACATGTCCATATCTTTTGAAGGACTCTGTATAACGTGGCAAAACCTCATATCAAAAGCTTCAAAAAAATGTAACCAATCCGAATTCGGTATAATATACAGGGGTTCCCATTTGAAAAATCATATGTTTGGTTTGTAACGGAGTTGTGCAGCACTCTGTATAGTTCGATATAATTTCAAGATATGGACCTTCAACACATTTACTATTTTTGCTGATAACATTTTTTGATCTTAAGGTTGGTACACCCTGTATATATTTGAAATCTCTTATATAAACTGATCTTAATCATCCATATCCAATTTTTTTATATCGACTTATGTGTTCTGTATATATAACAGTATTTATAAAAACCAATAAAGATTACTTATGTCCGTATGCTCCGTAATAGTTAAAGGCCATTGATGTTGATTTGGTATGCACCGAATATAGTTTAGTTAAACCTGAAAATTTAGGAACCTTTTGAAGTGAACACTCCCTTTAGGCATGTTGTGAACATTCCTATTTACTTCCTTAGAATCGATGGTGCATACCAAATCAAAATTACAAACTAAACGCGGCATACGGTCGTTAATAGTGTAATATCAATTATTAGTACCTTGGAGATGAAGTTACGTTCAAAGATTGTTGTCCATTTTATTATTATTCGCCGTCGAAAACGATTTCATACATATCTCAAAAAAAATAATTCCAAATTTTATCAACCTCATTTAATATGATTGGATATGATGTTACTGTGGACCTCAGAGAGTTATCCTTACCACAATATTTTATCTGGACCTGCTCATACAGGCTGAGGCAAATCTGGTATACGGAGGCTAATAGAGTTGACAGACGAAGCCTGGCTATTTCTTGTACATAAAAGCTTCTCTATCTAGTCTAGATTCAGAAGACCATAATAGATCTGATGGAACAGACCAAATGACCACCTCATCAAATCTAATCTAATTAAATTTATCTCCAAGGTATGTACCGATGTATACTTTGTATGAGGAAATACTTTTTATAAACTAAGTATTCCGTGTAAATAATCATTCAATATTTACGGTGCTCTTTTATGCTCAAATTAGCACTACTTTATTTACCACTCCATAGTAAATGAGCAAAGGGGATTCTGGAGCATCGGTGGTGATCGCCATGGAAATTGGCTAATAAATAGTGTAGTGAGAGGTAGTACGTCGAAGAGGAACATACAGGGGGTAATGTATTTTTCGATGCGAAAAGGGAATAAACATACAGAATAGTTATTTCTAAAATATTCCGAAACGTTTGTCACTACGTATGTTCATGTGTCGTTAATCTACTTCACACAACTATCACAGTGCCGATTGTCCCACTCCCAATTCGACCAATAATAACTAAATTAGATGCTAATGCCCTTTTACGCATATTCACAACGATACCCGCCTGTATATTCTTCTTTCCGATGTACTGCCTCTTGTGCTTACGTCACACCTCACTATTTTCACAGCCCCCTGTTGACGAACGCCACTGCTGCTCCAGAATCCCTTTTACTTCTCTACTCTACATCACATTTTTTTACGTATCGACAAGATGAAAAGTGATTTACTCATCTCTTTTATTAACTACTATTTAATTTTGTTGGTATTCTTATTTAAACAAAATATAATTTTATTATACAGTGTGACCAATTTAAAATCTCATCTTTTGACAGTTCAATTCAAACACTTATAAATTTGACATAAATATGTCAGTATCTACAGTTTTAAGCTTACATAAAACAGACAGGAAGGAGCATTTACCAAATAAGTTTGCGTCCAAATTGGAGGTTGAAAATGGCGAATAGTCGTTTTCGTTTTGACAGTGGCGTACTGTTTGTATAGGGTATGGGATATGTTAAATTTTAAAATTGTAGCTTATTGAAATGTATTAAATATAAAACTATAAGCTGTCCTATGTCCCATACAAACAATATTGTCTAGGAGCAATGAAAATACGAATATAGAATAGTACTTCTGATAATACTTTCGTTTAAACTTATTTTCACCAAAAAAACTACATAAACAAGGCATGTTCTTTTATTCACCGGTAGATCCACCAATCGACCAACTGCGTTTTTATATTCATTGGTGGATTGTAGATTGAAGAAATGATGCGTTCATTTATTACTGTTGCATCAACCAAAATTGCAAACCACTCCACCGTTGTATCGAGGTGGTGGATAACTTTGGTGGTTCACTAAATGACAGCTTAACCTCAAAAAACTAACGATTTTTTGAAGCTGTCAAACAAATGGACGAATTAATAGAAATAAATTCAAAATGTGGTAAAAAGGTATTGACGGCGCTATCAACAGCGTCAGAAATTGAAAAAATTTCAAGTGGAACTATCAGATGAACTGCTAATAACAATCAACTTAGAAATAGATTGTCAGTGGTCAGATGATTTAAATAACTGCGTTATTTATGTGCCACTGATGACTCCAACATGTTGCAGCGGAGACTGACGTCATTCAACCAATGGTGAATAAATGATGTAAGAAAAACGTGCCTACAATCTACGTCAGTAAACGTCAACTTCACAAATGAATCATAATTAGGGTGTTGCAAATGGCGACTTCCGTAGCATTTTCTTATGCAGCTAATGAGTGACAAGACTCCTTCCTGTCTGTTTTATGTTCTAAGGTTTTAATGATGGAACTTAAAATTATATTCTATATTGAAATGCTGTATAATAAACTTGTTTTTATTTAAAATATATTTTATATTCATAAGTTTAATTTGTTGTATGTGAAAATTAGATGATATTTTTTTATAACTTGAGGCAGATCATGAAAGGTATTTGGAACAAACTGAAGATATTATACACCCCCGAACAAAAACCTGCCATTTGTTGCATTTGCCAAATTTTAAGATAGTTCTCAATAGATATACTCAATAAACTAGGATTAGCAATGTCATGTATGTTGTGATTATATCATTTTAAAACGCATAATTTCAATGATCTGCATTTTTTTATCGGTAACTTTACAATCAAATAAAAATATCAAACTAAACAACCGTAAAAATCACAATAAAAATTACATTCTCAATTAAATTGTAATCATATATTTTTCTAGTAATAATTTCAAAAATTGTTATTTTCATTTGGTTGTCCTGCTACCAAAAATTGTCTGTGTGGTAAAAGTATTATACATTAATTTAAATGTATCTACAATTTTTTTAAAAGCTGAATATTATCTAGTCACAAATATTTTATTTATACACCTTTCAAGCATAATATAAAAAAATAAACTATCTTGTTGTTTCATTCCTTACATTAATATCTTGAAATAATTTGGTAAAAATGATGATGATCAAAACAATTATTCTGTGTAAATAATAAACTCCAATCTGGCCTAATTTAATGGAAAATCTCACAAGTAGATGATAGAGGAGAAGACGAGACATCCTCATGTCAAGAGCACTGTATACTGAAGCCTATTGTATTCAACCCCCACGTAAAGTGTAGTGTACTTACTACTACTACAGAATGTGCAGGCGAGCCTTGACCTAGCCAAACTAAAGTCATGGTTCCGGCACTGAGGCCACTGGCGGGGCCATTGTGCCATTCCTGCTACCTAGACATCCATGAAGCCGAGCCCTTCAATAAAGGCCACAACCTTTTTCACTTTTTCAGTGGATGCCTGCTTGTGTCTCCAGGGGCCATGGCACAGATTCGCCTGCGTAATACAGCCCAGTGTGGACACTCTAAGAGAACATGGACTGACGTTTCGTCATCCGCATAACCTCTGTCTAGGTTTATCTGCGCACATTCCAAGATAGCGTATATCTCGGCCTGATATGCAGATACACCATCACCAAATGGTACACAGATTTGTGTCCTTGGGTTTCTAGAGTAAATTCCAGCCCCTGCTCTGTCACCAGAGCATGAGCCATCTGTGAACCACAGTCTCATGATGCTGTGTATTCGTCTCTTTTCCCCAGGTTTTTCTGTCCCGGATCATAGCCCTGTATGGGGTTGCGAAGTAGTACTTGCGCAAGCATTCGTCAGCCGCTCGAGCCAGAACTGGAATAACTTCCAGGAGCTTCTTGACGTGTCTGCACTCTTCCCCTCTTCGCACGTATCCCAGACGCTTCAAGCGCAGGAAAGCACTCCCCGCCTCAGTCTCGATCACATGGTGAAGAGGCCGAAGACCAAGGATCACTTCCATCGCAGCAGTTGGTTTAGTCCTCATGCAGTCAGTTGCCCCCAGACTGACTACCCTTTGAAGGCGTGTCAGTTGCGATCTAGCCGTGACCAAGGTTACCCTCGGCAACCAGACCAGAGCCGCATATGTGAGCATAGGCAGCATGATCACTCTATAAAACCATATGATCGTTTTGGGGGTCAGTCCCCACCTCGGACCAATGGCTCTCCTACATGCCCAATACGTGTTTGTCACCTTGCTTAGGCGACTATCAAGATGAACCTTCCATGTCAGTGATTTATCAAGGATCACTCCTAGATACTTCACCTGTTCAACCACCGGTAGTGGTACTCCACCAAGATGTAGACCCTTGGGTCTTATACCTGTCTTCTTGGTGAAAGCAACTATCTCAGCCTTGGCAGGATTTACTGCAAGTCCGTGTTCGTTACACCACCCATATGTACCCCATTCAGAGCCCTTTGCATGAGGTCCCTGAGAACGGTAATGTGCCTTCCAACAACAAGGACGACGATGTCATCAGCATACCCAATCGTTAGAAGGCCCTCATCGTTTAAAAGGGTTATTAGTTCGTCAATTACTAGGTTCCACAAAGTGGGCGGTAGAACACCCCCTTGCGGACGATCACTTTCGCCACATAGTCTTTCCGTGTGGCCTCTACTGTACGGTTGCACAACGTGGCCCCAAGTCAGTGAGTGATCATTGGCTCTATTCCATGATTTGCCGCAGCCCTACACATAGATCCTACAGGGGTGCTGTCAAACGCCCCTTGTATATCCAAGAATGCTCCCAGGGCGACCATGTCATTATCCAACGCCTTCTCCACCTTTTTTTTTTCGGGCTGAGATGGGAAACTCATATTCAAATGGGTCGTAACCAGTACCCAGACAGTGTTGTACTCATCCCCAAGGGAATGCCTACCAACCAAACCTACCAAAAGGCGGGCGGCGGTCCCTCACACTCTCCGTCATCTACTCCCTTCTATCACTCCTACGCCTCATATGCCTTCTCTTTCCCAATCATGCTCTCCACTAGATTCATCTGTAACACCCTTCATCCATCCTTGACATTTTTACTTTCCGCGGTCTGCTTTCTCCTTCCTCCTACTTGCCCAGACTCGTCCCCTCTGAGGGGTCTAGAGGGTACCTCCCATCTTTTCCATCTCCGTCTACATCAACTTCCTTCCATCCTCTACTACAATCTGCCACCCCTGGCTTGTGTCCCCTTTTCCCACATACCCTACAAAGGAAAGCTTGCCGACAGTCCCTGGCCATGTGCCCCACGCTCTCCCCTCTATAATATTTACTAAGTCCAGCTTAATCTCTCGCTTTCTCACATTCCATCCTCACCACCGCCATTTTCATGCCGTTCCTCTCCCTCACCACTTTCATCACCCTTGCCCCTCCCCCAATTAATTCCTCTATTTTCTTCCTCACCACTTCATCTTCAATCCACGGGTCTATCCCCAACATCTTAATGGTTTTTGTTGTCCTTCCCACTTCCACCGCCCTAGCTCCTGTTACCCTTTCCACATCCCTGTCTTCAACCCCTTTCTTTGCCTCTATAACCACCTCCCTGTTCCTTGAGACTCTAAGTCTATCCACCCACTTTCCTTCCATCTCCCTCGAAGCCTTCTTAATCCTTTCTATCCCCTATTCATTGACTTCTCCAATATCCTTCAGGATTACCGCCTCATTCCTGACCTCCTTTTCCATTTCCCTATCTGTATTAATTGCCACCTCCGTCCCATCTGCTTTCACCCACGCGATCATCTTCCTCAGCACCTCCATCTCCACATGCTCAAGCCTGTGTAGCCCAACGCTGACCTTGCTCCCCACTTCTTCAAACAGTCGACTCATCATATCACCTTCCTCTCATCCCTACAATCACCCTCGATCCGACAAATCAACTCCGCGTTCACCCTTGTACCTTTTCTTTCCGTAGTGCGTACCTCCTTAACCCACTCCATTTCCTCTCCTTTTTCAACTAGCATCGGGTACCTATCCCTAAACATTTTCTGTATCCCCTTCTCCATTCCACTGTCTTCCTTAGTCACCCATACCACTTTTATCTTTTCATCCCCTAACATTGGATTTCCCACCTTCACCACTATTCCCTCCCTCTTTTCATCATCCCAGTCCTTATCTCTAATCTCCATCCATCCATCCCAGTCTCTTTTCCCCTCCTCCCATCGTGTTTGCATTCTCTCTTTCCTATCTTCATCTCTCCTCAACCTCTCTAATTCCCTGACCCGCCCCTCTGCCATCGACTTCTGTTCTTCCAGCCTTTTCACCCTTTTCTCTAGTCGCCTTACCATCTCCTTCAATCTCTCTACACTCTTTCCCCTTCCTCCCTTCCTTTCTCTTTCTGTTTCTTCTGCTTCTTATTCTCCAGAGGCGATACCTCTTTCCTTTTCACCCCAGTATCGCTCCACTCACTTGTCTCTCCCGCCTTATCAGGTGTTCGTTTCACCTGCCTCGATTTCCCAAAAATTCCATTTCCTTCTCTCTTTTCCTCCACTGCTTCCTGTTCCGCTTTTCTTGCATACTCCATACTACATCCCATGAGTAGCTAGGGAATTGAATGTCCACCACCACAGAGCCCCGCTTGTGGTAGTAAGGCTGGGTACTCCGGGAGGTCACCAGGTATCCTGGAGGCACCGTTACTGACTGACTTTCGCGCAGCCATACATCCATTGTTACGGTTGCTAACAACGTGGATTACGGATTGTTTTATCGAGGTTTACTCCTCTACGCTTTTTGTCACGGTTGCCTCCGGAAGCCGTGGCCTCCGCTGCCTACAATCACACAACATAGCTGCCTCCCCTATGCTGCTGGTTTTTTTATCGAGGTTTACTACTCTATTCCCTTTGATCCGCGAGCAACTATTCGGGTTCCCATACTGGAGCCTTATTTATTGCTTATCCCAAGGGTTGGTCGGTCATGAGACCCTTACAGCTCGAAGAGAACGAGTCTCTTGACCACCCACTCCCTCTGGAGACACCCTATCAGCCATTCGGACGCGCCGTGTCGAGTAGGACAACCCATCTACGGAGACTTGTATGAGAGATTAGGGGTGAATCACTTCCAGCCTCCCTCATCCAACCCTCCGAAGCAACTCCACCTGAGTTACCAGTTGCTGCAAGGCACTTTCGGTTGACTTGCCACACCTGAAAGCATGTTGGTTGTTGTGCAAAGGACACCTAAGCCCAACCTTATCCTTCATGTACCGATCAGCCACCCTCTTCAGTGTTTTTAGTATAAAGGATGTTAAACTAGTGGGTCTGAAGGATTTAGCCACTGTGTAGGTATTACGACCGGCTTGGGTATGAAGACAACTCTCACCTGCCTCCACTGTTCGAGGATATACCTGCGTGCCAAAGAGGCCCAAAAGATATGCACCAAAATTGTGACAACGGCCTCCCAGCCTTGTTGAAGCAACGCCGGGAAGATTTGGTCTTTTCCTGGAGACTTGTATGGTCTAAACCTAAACGTCCGTATTTCCCAAGTACTCCGCTCGTATGTGACTATTTCTTTTGCTAGAAGATAGTCCTCTTTACACGGTCGTTGTATGCCAACATATCCCATGTCTGGACACACCCGCTCGATTTCCTCACAACCGGGGAAGTGTGTCTAGTAGATGCTGCAAGGTATCCACCGGTGTTTCGGTGAAGACACCCGGTGCGACTTCCATGCAGCCTAGTGCGCTGTCCGGCGATTTCGTTAAGATCTGGCGCAGCCTTGACATTTGAGGTACCGTGACGATATCCTCACAGAAGGCCCGCCAGGCATCTCTCCGAGCCAACCTGACGACACTCTGGTGTACTTACCTCATACATCTCCCAATAATGTTTGTTTTCTTTAGCCCAGTGCCTCACAGTCACAAAAGATGTGGTTTCCAGTATTGCAGTATTCCAGAACTGCTGAGATCCCTGTTGATGCAGCCCCATTTTATGCAGGTTGTCTTTTACAGAGGCATGACACGATAGTAGATAATCTTGAATGATTCTTAACAGATTCATGCTGATATAGCTACTTTGCATTTGTGTCAACAAATGCCTAATACTATTATGAAGCTGTAAAATATTAATAAAACTACAATACAATGCTCAATTTATAAATAATTTAATCATATATTTGGTTTGTAGTGCATTTTACATAACAGTAATAAAAATACTAAATCTTGAAAATGCTTCACTGGATCCCATTCCTAATAGTAGACTATAATATTGTTAGAATGTCATGCAAAAAAATATTTTTCCCCAATGAACACTAGCAATAAAAATGATGTTTAATGCATAGGCATATTACCACAAATAACTATTATAAAAGATTGTGGTTTGATTTCCCAAAAAAATTACAAAAATAATAATGAATATACCACAGAAGATATTAAAAAGGCACATTTTAAATATAATCCAAACACAGTTATCTGTTCATTTTCTTTCATTCCTCCATGATTGGGCTGTGTAACTGAAAAATAAAGTACCTATTGTATTCGTTAAAGGAGAAACTTATATTCTGCTCAAGTAGGTATATACTCGATAGTCTATTAGTCATCATCATCAATAGAATTATGATTTACAATTAAGTAATTTAGAAATCTTACCACTTCGGCTATATCAATCCATTGAAGTGCTTGTGTTATAACATCATTATCACTAGGTTCTTTATCCCAATTCCAGTGTGTTAATTTTAAAAACTTGTTGGTTACATAAAATTTTCTTTCACATTTGTCAGTTTCAGGTCGTAAGCTTTCGTGTAACACAAATCCAGTATATCCTTCTGGTAAATCTATAATTTTTCCATTTAGTGGATATCCTCTAAAGGAAGCATTCATCTCTGGAAAAAGAAATAAGTAGAGAACAAGTTATCGGTAAAATAACAGCTGATCTGTACTTACTTCCATCTTCGCTGGTAAAGATATTTTTATTGAAATATTTTTCAACTTTGGCATCACAGTCTGCATGAATTTTAAATGGTAAACTTTGAACATTACTAATTTGTTTATTACAATCTAAATTATTTTTCCCGCTATGTATATGAATCGTTGCCATTTTTGATTTCTTTCCGGTTGGAGTGTTCTGCTTATTTTTTTAACGAGTATAGCATAGACCACCTGCTGCACTAACCACATGCATCAGACACAGAGAATGAAATAATATTTTGATGATAATTAAAATACCTTCTCCATCACACAACTGGGTATTCAGGGCATTGTGTTATTAAACAATGATCACCGTATTCCTTTTAAAATTCAAATATGTGACTGTGACTTCTGACTTGTAGAAGACTGAAGAGTATACATCGGCCTAAACTTTTCTTTCGCCAGGCAGAAATTAGTAACTTTGACATTAGAAAAAAAGAAGATGTAACCATGTTGTTACACATTCTTAGTGAGGTTATGTTTGTTAAAAGCTAAGCTGATGCTGTTGTATGCACGTGGTCCTTTGGAATAAGTTAAATTGAATATTTAGATTTTATTGTATAATAATGGGAAAACCAGGTATGTTTATATTTCAATCCTTTTACAGTAAACCATTTTATCTAGCAATAATTCAATATAAGCTTGTAATTATATTAATACATTCCTTGTAGAATTTTCTCCTGGTGGTCGAGGAGGCGGTAGAGGAGGAAGTCGTGGAGGCTTCGGAGGTGGACGTGGTGGAAGCGGAGGACGCGGTGGCTTTGGAGGTGGTCGTGGAGGAGGTCGAGGAGGATTTGGTGATCGAGGAAGTTTTGGTGACCGTGGCGGTGGCCGAGGAGGCAGAGGTGGTTTTGGTGGAAGAGGAGGCGGAGGAAGAGGTGGTAGAGGAGGCGGAGGCCGCGGTGGACGAGGCGGTGGTGGAGGAGGTTTCAAAGGTGGCAAAACTGTTGTTATTGAGCCTCATAGACATGAAGGAGTTTTCATTGCCAGAGGTAAAGAAGATGCTCTAGTCACACTTAATCTTGTTCCTGGATCAGAAGTTTATGGTGAAAAGAGGATATCCGTAGAGGTATGCTTTTAATACTATTTTATTGATTACTTTTTATGTTTGTTTATTGTGCTCACAATTGAAAATGTATTAAGTAGTGGACATAGGCTAACTTATTTTGATTAATTTTAAAATTGACTTGGACCTGTGGCTATTATGTCATTTGAAGTGCTGGAGACAATTATTTTAGTTTGCCATCTTTTTTTTATTTTCAGACTGACGGCAACAAAACAGAATATAGAGTATGGAATCCTTTCAGAAGTAAATTAGCTGCTGCCATTTTGGGTGGAGTTGATCAAATACACATGCCTCCTGGTAGCAAGGTTCTCTACTTAGGTGCTGCTTCAGGAACCACAGTATCCCATGTTGCTGATGTCGTAGGCCCAGAGGGCTTAGTATATGCTGTTGAATTTTCACATAGATCAGGCAGAGATCTAATAAATGTTGCTAAGAAACGTACAAACATAATACCCATAATCGAAGATGCTAGACATCCCCATAAATACCGAATGTTGGTAGGAATGGTTGACACAATATTCGCCGATGTAGCTCAACCTGATCAAGCACGAATAGTGGCATTGAATGCACAGTATTTCTTAAAGAATAATGGACATTTTGTTATTTCTATAAAAGCATCTTGTATAGACTCCACAGCTCAACCTGAAGCTGTATTTGCTGCAGAAGTTAAAAAATTGCAATCTGATAAGTTAAAACCTCAAGAACAGATCACACTGGAACCTTATGAGAGAGACCACGCCGTAGTAGTTGGTGTGTTTAGGCCGCCACCTAAGAATTAATTTTTATAGAAATGTTAAATAAGTGTTCAGTTTATAATAATTGTTTTAGAATATGGTTTATGATAGGTTTACCAAGATTTTGGGAACAAGACAATCTAACATGTAATAGTAATATGTAAAGGTCATATTGAATTAAAGTCGGCAGTTGAGCATCATAAGAATTTTTATATTCAAGTCTAATATTCAATCGGAAATAATTATTCTTCTGATCTTATGTTTTTATATAATGATTTGTTTATATTGTAAGTGAATAAATTTCTTATTCTCCTAAATCTGGTTTCATTTAAAACGATTCTCTTGAAAAGTGTTGAAAATTTAATTCATACAAGCTGTTTCAATCAGCAAAAGGCCAAATCATTAAACTGTTAGTAACTGTTAGCTTACATTGTACAAGTCATATTGCCAGCCAGGCACACGAAAAAAAAAATTCAAAACGAGGCCTGTGTACAGATAATAATTATTATATTCCCCCTCATGTAAAATTTTTTATACTTTGCAATCTAGTATACTTTTCCGAATCGTTTTAACATAATAAGCTGAGTACGTAAGTTCCCCGCGCTTTGCTGCATGCATGTTCTGGCTAGTCCTAGACGCGTGCAAAAGAAGAAGATTGTTAATTTATTTTTGGCTTATCTAAAATTATTGTTTTGCAATAACAAAAAGAGCTAACGAATTAATCAGAAATGAGCCAATTAATGAAGTTTTTGTGAAAAATAAATAGCTAAATAAAAATGTGTGATAGCGATGACGACGGTATTCTTACAGGAATACTCTTTGGAAATATTGATGAGTCTGGAAACCTAGAAAGTGATGTTTTCGACTCATCTGAACAAAAACATCTTGCTTCACTCGGAAAGTAAGATTAGTACACAGTACATGTTCTGTTGATTTCTTCCAATCAACATTTCAAATTTTATATTTTCATTTCAATTTTAGGTTAGGGTTTGGCTCTTTTGTTAAAGAAATCATAAAAGAGGAAATTGACAGCGATCCTGATAATACTAATTTTTCTACAAGAAATGAATCTTCAGACTTTCCTAAACTATCCCAAGATGGTGATTACCTTTCACGAAATAACATGGGATTTGACGATTTTAGTCATGAAACTAAATCACCTTCAGCTGAAGATTTCTTTGATATAAATGAGCTAGCTGAAGAAGAAGTAAGTAACTAATCTATTATTTGAAACAATGGAATATTGAGGAGTTAAATTAACTGTGTATTTTAAGAATACAAATTTGTGTTGAATTATTTAGTCTCAAGATGAGGACTTGTATGATGCTGATGATGAGAGAGTACAAAATGATGGACAACTCATGCCTCCCCCTCCTGTACCAGCAAGTAAGGAACCTAAAGAACAAGAAATGTTCCAACATATGGGGGAAATGGAAAGAAAAAGATTGGAAACTCCTCTAGCGGCAATGCTACCTTCAAAATATGCAAATGTAGATGTAACTGAACTATTTCCTGATTTTAGACATGGAAAAGTAAGTTTATTGAAACACCATGCATTCTTGAACAGTTGAAATTTTCTATGATGCTGCAGAATATTACATTTATCATTTATTGTTAGGTTTTAAGGTTCTCAAGACTGTTTGGACCTGGTAAACCAAGTAGTTTGCCAAATATTTGGAAAAATGTTAGAAAGAAGCGAAAGAAACGTAAACACAAAGAAAGCCTAAACCCACATGATACAGATTCAAATTCTGATGATGAAAAACCAAAAAACAGGGGTTGGTTTTTTGACTATGGCCAACCAAAACCTGAAAATACCATGAAAGATGATGAGGTTAATATTTGACAGTTAAATCACAGTTCTTGACATTGTAAACTTTTACTTTTAATTTCAGGAGCAATTTTTGAGACCAGCCGAGGCTCCTAATGAGGATAACAAACAGGATTCTGAAAAAAAGGATGAAACTGGACCAAAAGCTGCAGATTGGCGTTTCGGACCAGCTCAAATTTGGTATGATATGCTTGAGGTACCTGAAACTGGAGATGGATTTAATTATGGATTCAAAGTCAAAGATACAAATTGTGAAACTGAGATTAATACAATAGTGAGTATTTAAATATACCAAACCTGAAATATTTTGTGATGTTTTTATTATATTAGGAAGAAAATAAAGAAAATGAAGAAGAAAGTTTCCCGGATGATGCATTTTTAATGGTTACTCAGTTACATTGGGAAGACGATGTTGTTTGGGATGGAAATGATATAAAACATAAAGTAAGTTGTTTTTGATGCAAGATACAATTTTAACTACAATTTTGGATTAGGTACAACAAAAATTAAGTTCTAAAACAAATGCAGCTGGTTGGGTGCCTAGTAGTGGAAATAGAACAGCTCAAGCTTTCAGCCAACCTGGAAAAGTAGGAACTGCTGTAAGGCTTCCACCTGTACCAAATCCACCTTTACCTGGTATTAAATCCAAACCACAAATGTAAGTAAAAATATAATATTTTAAAACTGAAATAACCATTTAAAATTTCCTTAGGTTGAAACCTAGACCTGATCCAGAACAAGATGACACTTGGTATTCAATATTTCCTGTTGAAAATGAAGATTTAGTTTATGGAAGATGGGAAGACGACGTTATTTGGGATACTGAAAATATGAAATCCATTCCAAAACCATCTATTTTAACATTAGATCCAAATGATGAAAATATTATTTTAGGTATTCCCGATGACATTGATCCATCAAAACAAATTGCCGGTAAGTTTTTCAAATAACAGTATTTTGGGTGGTATTTCTTTTACGTTAATAAAACTCACTTGCTGTTTCTAGAAACAGCTTTTAGACTAATATTTCTCCACTTTCAATTTTAAATTATTGTTTTATTGTATATTACCCATGTTTGGATAATGTTTCAAAAAATCAGGTTCATCATAATACAAAATACTTGTTGTAAATTCATCTTTAATTGCAAAAAATATGATCATACTTCAGCTTATTTTAAAAAGCTCAATTGGTTAAAGATTGATAACTTATTTTGTTTTCCTTCTCTAGTTTTCATCTATCACTTGATTAAAACTAGAAGTTGTAGTTCTATTCATGAGCACAACATTCAACATAACACTATGACAATGATAAATCATTCTTCTCCCTTATTGTGGATATATTTGAACGTTAATTTCACCAAATTGTATGTAAATTAAATATTTGAACGTTAATTTACATACAATTTGGTGAAATTATATAATTCCTACCAATCCTATATAATGGCGACTACGTTTTATACCTTTAAGCACACAATTAAAAATATGCTGCTTGAAAAACAATAATTCTTGATTTTGACCAACTAATTTACATTAAACTATTTTTTTGTATTCTACATTTAATTTATAATGTTAAATGAAATAGTATATACGAGGCATGTTTTTTAAGTAAGTACCGTTTTGCGATTCCGCTGCCGCAGCGCTACGGTCGGCGTTCCGCGCATGCGCGCTGGTTACCTACATCTCTTGTATATGCACTGACGCCATTACAGTCTGATTCTTCATTGTATACGTTGTTTACTGAGTGTTTAAGATGCCTCCGACAATCGTGAGTCCCGCCGATTGTAAGCGTCTTATTGTGAGCCATTGAACAATCTGCGTCGTGCAATCCAGAACAAAGGACGTGGCAAGTTGAGTAAGGGTATCGTTTTGCCGCATGACAATGCTCGACTACATGTGGCTAATCGAACCAAAGATCTTATCAAATCTTTTCAATGGGAAACTCTAGATCATCCTCCATACAGCCCTGATCTGGCGCCCAGCGAGTAACATTTGTTCCTGCACTTGGAGAAACACCTGGGCGGTCAGCGTCTTCAAGACGATAACGAAGTCAAAACATTTGTGATACAGAGGTTAGGTCAGAGGTCAGGCGGCAGAATTTTATGTGGAGGGTATTCAAAAACTGGTGCCACGTTATGACAAGGTGCCTCAATATTCACTGAAATTATTTAGAAAAGTTGATTGAGGTACAGGCTTTCATGTAAAAATAAAATATATGCGAAATCTTTGCACGTCTTTTTTTAATTCCAAAACGGTACTTACTTAAAAAACATGCCTCGATGGAACCAGAAAGTGTCAATAAAGTTGAAAGAGAGTGGAGGTCAAAATATAACACTAAAAATAAAGATATGCTGTCACATTCTAGAGACAATGCGAGTCAAGCCAGGATGGCCAAAAGTTGTGGACAAGGAATTCCTAGCTTATTCCCGTATCAAAGAGTACCTAGATGTTGATCAAAATTGCATTATGTATAGTAACAGAGTTGTTATACCTAAACATTTACAAGCAAAAGTCTTGACGCTTCTACATGATCAGCACCCAGGAATTGTTAAGATGAAAATTTTGGCACGACAATATGTCTACTGGGAAAATATAAACAAAGACATTGAGCAAGTAGTCAAGTCTTGTGAATGCTGCCAGTTAAATGCAAACAATGTGCCAAATGCACCTTTAACATCTTGGTCCTGGTGCTGGAAAAAAATGGCAACGCATTCATATAGATCTTGCCAAAAAGTCTAATGTGAACTTTCTTATTTTAATAGATTCACATAGTAAATGGATTGATGCGTGGATTCTAAATTCTACGAATGCATCTAATGTTATAGCTTGTCTAAGGAAATCTTTCGCAGTTTTTGGACTACCAGATGAAATACACTCTGACAATGGACCTCCCTTCAATTCGGAAGAATTTGTTACTTTTTGTGTTAACAACGGTATTAAAGTATCGAAATCTCCACCTGTACATCCAGCTTCAAATGGTACGGTAGAACGGTGCATTCAAACATTTAAAAATAATTTTTTAAAACAGATCCATGCTTTTGCCGGACACTTAGTAGGATCCTTGTGATTTCGTAGACATCTTCGACACTTGTCCTTATTATATATTTATATTTTTTGTTCATATTTTGTAACCCTTGAAGGTTAAGAGTTAAAGAGTAGCTTCTAGCTAATCTTTGCCTTCTTGGGGCAAATGTACACATTTGTAAATAAAGAAATACATTCATTTAATGCATTTTAGGTCAAGCGACACCTGTCAAAGTTAAAATTCCTCATCCTCACGTGAAGAAATCTAAAATATTACTTGGTAAAGCTGGCGTAATTAATGTTTTACAAGAAGATACACCCCCGCCACCACCCAAATCACCTGATCGAGATCCATTTAATATATCAAATGATATGTAAGTGCTACTTTTTTAATGTTAAGTTGAGCAGTGTTCCATAGAAGTATTTCTTTAATTGAAAAACGATAAAAGCAAAAAAGCTCTATTTTATTTTAAAGATGACTTACAATTATATTATATGACAATTTCTCTTTTCCCAATCTTGTGGAGGTAACCCACTCTCGACCCATGCCCTGTGAGCACCTGCGTCAAGAAGTAGTTCACCTCCCCAAATTTCCGGTCCACCCAATTTCTCCTGCTCCCAATCGCTCCTTTTAGCGCGCCCTCATACTCATCCCACCTTTTCTCCATTTCCTCATCCATCAATTCCTGTACTTCCTCTCTGCTCGCACCCCTCCAGCGTTTCTGTCTGGCTCTAGCCATCAAGTCCAATGGATAGGACCGTGACAGCACTGCTGCTGCCAGTCCACCCACTGTCCTGTACGCCTGCATGTATGCCTGCACCACCCTCAGAAGTATACCTCTCTGCACCCGCAGGAGTGGTCTAACCCTCGCATTCACCCCTGCTAATTTGAAGCTGTTTAAATATCTCTTTACAACGCGTACGCGAAACAACAATTGTTTATCATTTTCTATTATATACACATTGTGCATGAAACTGTCTTTCTCTACACATATTATGAAGTTAAGTTATTGTAATTTCATTGCAGCCAACGTTGAAATAATTATTTTTGTTATGTTAATTCACCGAATAATAAATCAATGGTTAAAGTCAGTTTGAAAGACATTTACACTTTATTTGTTGAATAAGACTTCCCAATAAATTTATTTTCCAGTTAGTTATTCGCCATTTTATTCAAACTTGAAAAGACCGGGCCTGAAAGACATTCACACTTTATTTGTTGAATAAGACTTACCAATAAATTTATTTTCCAGCTAGTTATTCGCCATTTTATTTGTACTTGAAAAGACCGGGCCATAATATAATAATAACAATAAATACCTCAATATACCTAAAATAACCTACTTATAACTATCAAATATTGTTTTAGTTTTCGTTTGAATTCATTAATTGTCTGTAAACTCTTCAGTTCTTCTGGCAAGTCATTAAATTGCTGTAAACCTTTGAAAAATACTGAATTTTGAGCATGCATGGTATTCACGGTCCTAATATAAAAATCATTTTTAAGCCTTGTATTGTGGATGTGAACATGACGGTTGTAAGTAATTCTTAGTTGGAGATAGTCAGGCATAATATGTCCTATTTTTATTTTAAATATAAAAATTACAAGGAACATATCTTTAATTGAGAGCCAGTTTAAAGATGTCCGCATTCCTACAGCAGGGGTCAATCTAGGACATGATAATATAATTCGCATAGCTCTATTCTGTAATTTTTGGAATCGATTTCTCTCATTTTGATTCGAGAGATATAATACTGTTGAGCAGTAAGTGAAGTGGGGTAGTATTAGAGAATTAAATAAAACCAGCCTTGACCACTTTGTTAAATGCTGTGAACATCTGAAAAGATAATTTATTTTAAATGATATTATTTTTATTAAATGGTTTGCATGCTGTTTGAATTTAAGCTGTCGATCTAAAATAACTCCAAGATATTTGAATTAATTTACCATATCAATCTTTGAAGGCCCAATCATTATTTTAAGATCTTGTTCGGCAAATACTTTATATTGCTGCTCATTCCCAATTATGATGGACTTGGTTTTTTTACAATTAATATTCAATAAATTAGCACAACACCATCTATAAACAATTTCTAAGCACTCATTAATAATTGTAACAGTATCTATTATATTTAGAGAAGAATAGTAAATGAATGCATTATCTGCAAATAAATGAAATAAACATTGAGTCTGAATGTCTGCAATATCATTGATATAAATCAAAAAAGTAAGGGACCTAGGACACTTCCTTGTGGTACACCTCGTTTTATTTCCAACTCCTTAGACACAAAGTTTTGAATTTTGACCTTTTGTCAAATTTTGTCAATTTGTTAACTAATTTGATATCCATTCCAATACTGTACCACTAAACCCTGCTCTTTCTAACTTCTTTAAGACTCTATTCCTGTCGACCATTTCGAACGCCCTTTGGAGGTCCAGAAATACACCTACAGTTACATATTTTTTATTAAGATTTCCTTTCAAATCATCCAAGACACATTGTAAAGCAGTTTCCCATGAATGCTTACTGCGAAAACCCGTTTGGACTTTGGTTAAAAATTTGTTTCTTCCTATGAAATCAATAATTTGTTCATAGATTATTTTTTCCAAGATTTTTTCAAAGCAGTTAAGCATATTTATTGGTCTAAGATTAATGTTTCTAGATACTATCAACCAAGAACCTCAGAGACAACATTGAGATTAAAAGTCGGTGGCGGTAATTTAATCCAGCACTCTACACCAGTTGTGGAATTAAGAGCTCCATTTATTCAAACTCATATGGGTCCCATGCGGTTGAGAAACTTCCATAGGCCTCCTATAAAAAGGTTTTCGCATGGACCACTTTTCGAGCCCGGTCCAAATAGCGTTATGCCTTTGGTGAAACATATAAAGAAAAAAGCAAAGGTTAGTAATTTCTTTTCTTCTTTAATTTCTTTATTTTTATTATTATCTTTGCTAGCAACGAGAAGCTGAAAGAATGGCTTCGGGTGGTGGAGATGTTTTCTTCATGCGGACTCCAGAAGATCTAACTGGTCGCGATGGAGATTTAATTCTTGTCGAGTTTTGTGAGGAACATCCTCCCTTGATGAATCAAGTAAGTACCGAAACAAATATAGGATTATTTTACTGCTTCTTGCACAGAAAATTAATTTTTTTTAAATTCAAGGTAGGTATGTGTTCCAAAATAAAGAATTATTACAAAAGAAAAGCTGCTAAAGATTCTGGACCACCGACTTACCGATACGGAGAGACAGCATATGCTCATACATCTCCATTTTTGGGTATTTTACATCCGGGACAATCTATTCAAGCTATTGAAAACAATATGTATAGGTGAGTATATTTTTTGACTAAATAAATGTGAATTGATAATTAAAATTCATTATTGCATTAAATTTATATTTTAGGGCTCCAATTTATGAACACAACCCACCAGAAACAGACTTTCTTATTATAAGAACACGCAATCAGTATTATATAAGGGAAGTTGATGCTCTTTACGTAGCAGGTCAAGAATGTCCTTTGTATGAGGTTCCCGGACCCAATTCCAAAAGGGCTAATAATTTTGTTAGAGATTTCCTACAGGTACATATAAAATACTGTGTTATCGATCATCAATATTTGACGTCCATAAAATTAGCATCAACAACCCCGCTCAATCAGATCTAAAATACTTGCAAATTTAGTGCTTTTTATGTGCTAATTATTTGCCCTAATCGGACATTTGTTGCTCATATAGCAACCGACGAAATGATGACAATGCTAACTTTTTTTAAATGTTAGCCTTGTCATATAATATTACACGGTGAAATCATACAAAAACACCCCAAGAATTAGTTGCTCCATAAACAATGTTCAGAACAATTGAATAATAGGAGAAAAGTGAATTTTGATCGATTAATTTTTCCGGAGAGACTCAAAAACGTCCGAAATGGCCGTGAAAAATTAGTTGCTTCATAAATAATAATCAAAGCAATTAAATAATAGAAGAAAAGTGAATTCTGATCGATTAATTTTTCCGGAGAGACTCAAAAACGTCTGAGATGGCCGTGAAATTCGATTACTAATTAGTTGCTCCATAAACGATGATCAGAGCAATTAAATAATAGGAGAAAAGTGACTTTTGATTGATTAATTTTT